>VMDO01011881.1:0-64724 GCA_007922755.1 Pedetes capensis | reverse complement strand
TTTCTTCCCCATCTCCTTCTTCTCCTTCTTCTCCTTCTCGCCCTCTCTCTCTCTTTCCCTGTCTCTTTCTTTCTCTCTTTCTCTCCCTCCACTACGTGATGCCTTTGCCTCATAATAATGCAGCAAGAAGGCCTCACCTGATGCAACATCCTGTTTTGGACTTCACAGCCTCCAGAACCACAAGACAAATAAACTTCTATTGTTTATAATTTATCCAGTCTGTGGTATTCTGTTATAGCGGAAGAAAATGGACTAACATACTATGTTAGTCCAAAATGGACTAACATACTTACAAAATGCATTGGTTAAAAAGTGCACATCTGAGAGTTTTCTCAGAATGTAAGTTTATCTGGGTCCTAACAAAGCAAGTGAGCAGAGGATATTTTGCCCTGACATTCCAAGCTCTCTAAGTTGACAGATCTGGGTATATTCACATCAGTTCAAAGTGATGTTGCATAAGGAAAGATGCCACATGTATGGTTACAATAGCCACATGCTTTTGTGCCAGGGGAAGCCAGCAATTGCTTTGAATTACACTTGGTAGCAAAAGAGGCAAAATGGAAGACCCCCCCCCCCCGGGGTGCTTAGTTTTTCACATTTAAGTGAAAACAGTGGAGAAATTCTGGCCTGGAACTTGTTTGAGGTAGTGTTGGGTCACTCATAAATTAATTAATTAATTAATTAATAATTTAAAAAATGAGTAGCAAGGAGAAAAAGAAGGGAAAGAAAATGGAGAAAAAGAAGTTTAATCTGCTTATTTTTGCTTAATAATAAATAGATGAGGCTTCCTTTTCCATCTTTTTTGAGGAAGAAAGCAGCATGATGAATTAAAACAGAAAACATGAAATTTGAAAGAAGTTAGAATACTAAATTAGCCTGAGATTATTTTTCCAGATGGGTTTTTTGGGGGATTGGGTAAATGTTTGAGTCAATTTGAGTCCTATGTCTGCCCAGTGAAAAACTACAAAGGTTAGCCTCTTCCCAGCCACTGGTTGACCTCTTCTCCTGAGCTGGAAGAGAACTCACTGAGTGTCAAGTAGGTCCAGAGTTCCTAACCAAAGATGCTGTATGCATCAAAATTATCCCCTTTGTTTTCCTGGTTGCTTCCTTTTCCCACTTTGTGGTGCTGGGAATCAAACCTGGGACCTCAGAGACTACAAAGCAGTGCTCTACCAACTGAGCTAAATACCAGCCCTATAACTGCTTGATCTGGGGCAGCTCAAGTAATTATCAGTGTAAAATCAGTGTAAATTTATAAACTCCAGTTTATAAATTTATAAACTCCAGTAAATTTATAAGCTCCAGTTTTTAAAAGCCCCTACCTATAACTTTATACCTGGCTGAGAATTTTGAAAATCAAATTTTATTTTTAGAAAATACAACTTTGACTCAAGTACTATGATCAAGGTTTCCAATCTTGTACTCACCTACATTTTTACTATTTTCAACAAGGCTGTGAATCTCTGTCTGCTCTGGGCTATGGCTAGTTAGATTATTGGGGACTTTTTCTTGGTCCCTGGTTCTGGCTTTTCCACTCTCTTTTATTGCAATAAGATTTGGAATGATCTCAAAGGGTCTGACCTACTGGGGTTTGTATCTCTTGTTTATTTTTTTCTCTGGTTATGTTTTTTTTAGCTTTCATTATACACTGCTACTTCTCAGAGAGGCATTACAAAGACAACATCCTCACAGCACAGTGTGGCCTGGATTATGAAGGAAGAATGACAGCCCAAGGCAAGTGCCCGATGGGTAATTATATAAAAGAGGGAGGGTGAGGGATAGAAATACAACCATGAGCATCCCAAATAGAAATGTATCTATCATTTATCACCTGATTATTTTTACACTTGTTTTTCTCTCTGTGGAATATTTTTTTCTGTTTTGTTTTCTATTGCTCAAAGCAATATATTCTTTTTTCTTTTTTCAAGCAAGGAATCTTACACTTATACAAAACAAAACAAAACAACACCCCCATGAATACAGAGCTGCTGTGTAGTGGGAGAGGAGAGGTGAACCTCTCAAGTCTTTTCCACCCAACTTTCCCCTTAGTAACCAGGATACTCCATGGAATACCAGGGCTCCAGGAATCCAGCTTGGGAACCATGTTAAAGCCAGTCACACACCCAGAATTTTCTGCTGTAGTATTTTCTTACTATTAGATGTACAAATGATCAAAATAGCCTCTGGCCTCATAAATAATAATTGCCAGAGGTGGTGGCAAATGCCTGTAATCCCAGTGACTCTGAGGGCAGAGACAGGAGGATTGTGAGTTTAAGGCCAAAGACAGTCTGCACAGCTCCGTGAGACTCTGCCACAAAATAAAACATAAGAAGGAGGTGAGATGTGACTCAGTGGTGGCTCCCTTGCCTAGCATGAGCGAGGCCCTTGGTTCAACCCCCAGTGCCTTTATAACAACAACAACAACAACAACAACAACAACAACCACCCCAAAGAAAGGGCAATTTGATAGAACCTCACATATGCAAGCCTGTTTCCATGCTGGAGCCATCTCTTCCTTGCTGAGTTCCTGGGGTCTTTTTTTTCAGACCTTCTTAATTAACATTTAAATAACAAATTATATTACATTGGACATTATCTCTATATTTTATCCCCTCCCCCTGCCACTTCTGTTTTTTTTTTTTTTTTTTTTTGACAGGATTTCTCTATGTATCCTAGACTGGTCTTGAAATCATGATCCTCCTATCTCTGCCTACCAAGGACTGGGATTCCATGCTTGCACCACTTTGCCAGTCTGACCATTATCTCTTAATTCCCCTTGTCTGTCCTAGAATGGAAGTGTCTGGAGACCTGTAACTCATAATAATAGGCAGGTTAGCTTAGGCATTAGCAGGCAATATGGAGGAAAATGGGATTCTAACTGTCTCCTGCTGTTCCACCATGATAAATGAAGACTTGTGTGTCTCTCAGGACATTGGAAGAATATTTTCAAATGGATCCTACACCCTACCCAAGCCATTGGGCCATTTATAAAATGAAGATCTCAGGCCCACATCATACTGGGCACTCAGAGCTGGGCTCCTAGGGCTGATGTCACACTGGCATGCCCTGTTGTTGCTGTTATTAAGCGTCATGGATTAAGATCCCACTCACAGAGAATGAAATCCTATTCGACACTGTGCCATGTCCCTCACTATTGTCAGTGCTTCTCTGCTATTCATAGAGTTTTCCATGGCTGGTTGTTTGGGAGTGGGCTTGCCAGGTTCTTCTCCCAAGCCTACAGCACCCAGTGTTCTCAAGTGGTCTCCCATCCAAGCCATAACTGCTGAGATCAGATGGGATCAGATGTCAGGGTGGTATGGATGTAGACAGGCATGTGCTAGTTTTAATAAAACTAGGAGAAACATGTACTTGATCTCTTATTTTCCTTCTTTTCTTTCCTCTCTACTTCTTGCCCTTTTCCCTTTCCTTCTTTCCCTAGGAACCATACACATACCTCTCCTTTCTCTTGGGCTTGTCATTTTCTTTATGGTATTTTTCCTCTAGAAGCCTGATTTACTCTGTTCTCTCTGACTTTACCTTTCCCTGGGAAATAGATATATCACTATGCAGCATCACCCACAGAACTCAGTTTATTAACTTCCTTTCCAGGTTTACCTAAACTTCTTCAGATGCCTCAACCTTCTCTGTAATTATTTCTGAACGATGTACTGTCTTTCAATAAACCTTATCTATACTCTCTACTGTGACTTCTGTGCCAAGTATAAATTACTTTATACACTAGGTACAAGGACCAGGGTTTTGCTGCCAGATTCCTACATACATGCTCCACACCTGCCTCTTTGCACTCCTGCAAGTCTCTGGTAACACTACTTGTTTGTATCCCAACTAATGAACAGTGACCAGCATTTACTAAACTCTCTGGGATTACTGATTTCTGCAAATAGGGATAATAGATTTTGAGGAAAAGAACCTTTTGTTAGCATTTGAATTTGACTGAAGTCAAATTATTATTTTCCCCATTTTTATATTATTTTATATTATTTTCCCCATTTTTATTGTATTAAATATGCTGGGATTTGAATATTTGATATTTGTGGCCTACCAGGTGTCCAAGAAGGTCTTAATATATTTTCTCAGTTTGACCAAACTTTAGATAAATTTGACTTGTTCCCTAGTCTCTCTTTTCTGAGATAATTTACTTTAGAAAACTTGTTAATTCTAAATTCTTTGTTTGCCCTTTCAAGATGGCAATTTCTTTCCAAGACTTTTGCTAGTTTTATACCCGTGGACTATCTTTCTCAAGGACATGGAAACCTTCTCCTTGACATATGACCATCAAGGAAGCTGGTGACCCAGTCTCTCTCTCCAGGAGGGGTCAGGTCTAACTTCACTTGTACACCTGGCTCCACGTTGGAAAACCACCTCTTGTTATGAATTTATAAAAAAGACACTTTTATTTTTGGAAAGGTCAATTAGAAAACATAGAAAACATTGATAATGACCCCAATCCTCCAACACTTCCTGTTCTTAAAAACTTGTTAGTCCTTTATTTTAGTGGAGTTGAGCTCAGATTGAATTTTTGGCTTTTCTCCCTTCTAATGCAGTAGCTTTGATTAAAGCCTTCCTTGAATAAAGCATATTGGTTTTTGCTTTGACTCAGACTTTCAATAAACACAAAAAGCCGTTATTTCTCTACTGAAACTTATTTGGAGAAAATGAATTCAATTAAACTGAAAAAAAGATGCAATTAACTGCTTTACATGTGTGTATACATTGACCAACCTTCTGCAAATCATCGACCCTAGTGTTTCTCATGTGTAATTTCCTCCTTACTAAATTGCATTTTCCCTATATGTTTATCAGCTCATCATGCTGTGGGGGCTTGTGTGTGGTTGTGATGCTGAAAGCTATGCCACCAGTATTTCAGATACCAACCATGGTGGACAGCTCTCTGCTGAACTTCTAGACTAAGACAGACTAGGGAGAACTTCCCGGGAGCCCACTGCCACAATAATTAGACATTGAAAACCCTATGAATAGCAGAGAAGCATTGCCACAAATAGTGCTGGTAAATGAGCCCCCCAGGCCGGAAAGCATTCAAGAAACAATGGGGAAGAGTTGCCTTCTCAAAATAGAGTCAACCTTAATGATGGGAATGGAGTAACATCCCTGGGATCTTCTTTTGCTGGTGTGGCACTACTTAAAATGAGAAGTAAACATAGTGTTTGAAACAATGGGGACAAACATAAAAAGATTGTGTGCATGGCACAATGTTGAACAGTATTTCATCCTTCTGTATTTCGGGTTGCTCTGAGTCAAATCAGATCCAGGGGCACCTAACAACAAAATTCCATTTACAATCTGCAGTACCTCTTCCAGGCCACCAAGAGGCTATATAATGTTTTGTAGGCACATTTTGCCACCTAGAGATTTTAAATATACCCCTTCTTGAGAAAGTAGCAGAATTTAACTCTCACTTTTTTCTACAGCATGTCTGTCTAGACTCTGTCTTCAGAGTTGCACTTGAGTATATAATATACCTAACTATCCATCCTAAATTCAGCCTTAGTGATTTGAGGAGAGCAGAATTCGCCAAAGGAGATACAAGTACACCAATTTTATAACATTTTAGCCTAAAAGTTATCTTTGCTGTTATAGAATCTCATACTACTATTTTGCATGTGAAGAACATGTGTGGCTTTCTTCAAAATTAATGGTAGAAATGAGACTGAGTGTGAGGGACCACAGAATGCTAGACCACTAGTTTTCTATGATTTTCTATTTATTTATTTTTTGCTGTTTATGTCACTTGTTCCTGTGTCCTTTGATTTTGTGCTTTAATGTTTTATCACATAGATCCCAAGACTCCATGAATATACTCATTCTATTAGAGTCTGTGTGAGTAAAATATTATGTGGAAATACATAAATAACTTATGAGGGGATTTCTTCCTGTAGAATGGGTATTTTTCATACTGGGGAAGAATTCTTTTCTTTATCCTCTAGCTTCTACTCTTGTGATCTCTGCTATAGAAAGAGAACTTTGCCATCCCTTTTCAGTGATAAATCCAGCTCAAATAAAAGGCATATTCTGAATACAGCACAGTTTCTGAATGCAAATGACTATAATGAACAATTTACAAGAAGGTGATCCAATATGATTCCATCTAACTTTTCTCTGTCCCACTACAGAAATCATCAGTTGGTACATTCTCATTTCTATTTACACAAAGGGGTGAAAATCTAGGGAAATTCCAGAAAATGACTCCCTCTGGCTTTCAGACATTCAACTTTTTTCCCCCTTAATGTCTACTTCATCCCCTGGCTTAAAGGGAGTAAATTCCAATACTAAGTAAAATAAAATCAATTAACCAGCTCATCTGGGATCATATAAAATAACATAGTTTGACTGTTGAGTAGAAAAACAAACTCAGACTCAGTTTTTCCTACTAACCACCACAACACAGATCACTTCTGTGACCTCAAAAAGCATAGGAATTTTTTTCCTACCAGTAAGAAAATAATTCTGCAGGGATACTAGCCATTTGTCTGCTAATCCAATTCCATTCTAATGTGATCTACCTGGAGATACTGTGAGACTCCATAGGTTAATGGCTCAGCCCTTAAACTGTTCACCCCTTTAGATGCCAGTCTCAAGCCCCAGCTTGTTTTGTGCTTCTATACAATTGACTGTAAATTGGGGCTCCTACACCTCCCTCATTGGGTTCAATTAATCTGAGTGCATGGCAGAATTTAGGGAAACACTTACATTTATTGACTTGTTATAAAAGATATTACAAAGGACACAAGAAAAGAGCTGCATAGGTTGATGTAGGAAAAAGGGGAAATTTTCCTTACCCTCTGGGCATACTACCCTCCAGGAAAGTCAACTTACTCTACTATCCAGAAGCTCTTTGAAACAGGTCCTTTGGGTTTACTCTGGAGGATTCTTTACACAGGTATAATTAATTAATCATTAGCCAGTGAGAATCAACTCACTTTTAACGCCTTTTCTTCTCCTAGCCATTTGGGAAGTGAGGCTGAAAGTAGCAATCCTGTCATCCTGTGTTGGTCTTTCCTGTGACCAGTCCCTATCCTGAAGCTACCTCTTACTATCATACAAAAAAATAACTTATCCCTTTGCAGATTGCAAGCATTTTTGAAGTTTTATGACAGGAAGTGGAAACTCAGATCAGACATATATTTCACATCAGCATAACTGCAAAACATCATCCACAACAAAATAATAAACCACAACAAAAATATCAAGCATTTCTTTTTAACTGAGTTTGGTTCAACTAGTGAATTGGACATACATTAATAGAAAAATGCTTGAATTTATAAAGGAAAAAAGTAAAAAAATAAGAAAACCCATTATTCTGTTTCAAATAAAATGAAAAACTTATACAAAATTGTAAAATATTGCATTGATTATTTAATTTTAGTTTATAGACATTTAACTTTACATACTGGACAGTTCCATGCAAAATACTTTATTGATCAAATCTGAAATATAATGTGTAGAGAATTAATTCATGCAGTTATTTATCTTGGCTATCCTCTAAGTAAAGTGTTCCTTTCCTTACTCTGAAAAGTATCAGCTTCTATTGTTATAAATATCCTCATGTCTTCATACTTTCAGGGCACTAAATAGGTTCTGAAGCACATAGGCTGTTTTTATATTCAGGTTTAGTGTGGATTTAATACCACTGTAGAGATTCCTAGGATTTCTGACTTTTCAGCCTAATTCCTGGAGTCATAAAGATATTACTGTCTTTTAAGATATCCCATGTTCCCTCAGGGCTATTCCTTGAACAGATAAAAAAGGTTAGAGAGGAACTGACCTTTCAGCAGATCCTTCATTTTTATGCTTGTTAGCAAGTTGTACGTTTTGAGAGCTACCTTTCTGAGGATTTTAAGGCTGCAGATCCATTTTATAGTTTCTCTTCCCTATGTAAGATACCTTTCTCTAAAAAAGAAGTGACCCTGTTTAATGTTAAACTCTGAGAATCCACATAAAAAAAAAACAAGTCTAACAGGCTCAGAATGATTCCCAGTGGTACCCAATACTATAAAATACTCTGAAAGAGAGTCATAGGACATAGATTAATAGAGAATGCTTGAATTTATAAAGGAAAAGAGTGAAAATGAGAAAATTTACAGGTGGCAATGAAGAAGGGCATAGGAATGAAGTTCATTTATTTTCTTACTTCATGTTAATCCTGGGCACAATTTTAAACACCAAGCCTGGAATTATGATATTACCAGTGTCGTTTGGTATATTTTCTTTTTCTCAGGAAGTGTTATGATAGTCTTTAATTCTCAAAGTAAAATACATTATTCTGTTTCAACTAAAAATGATTAGCTTATAAAAATTGCAAAATATTGCATTGAATACCTAATTTTAGTTTGTAAGCTTTCTAATTGCCTCAATATTGAAACAATAATGTCCCTATCAGAACAACAGTTCGTTTAAAGTTGAGATTTCTGTCTATTTTGCTCCCTGCTATATGCAGAGTATCTAGAACTTGGGTCCTATTTCAAATTAGGTGCTTAGTACATATTTTTAAACTCACATCCTAGACCAGCACTTCTCAAAGCGTTGTCCAAGCAACAGTGGTGAATTCCTTCTGTTACAAATAAATATTCTGTTAAATGAGAGGCGACAGGTTAAAGAAGTTTGGGAACTCTGGCATACTGGTACTAAATTTTAGATATTCAAGTAATCAGATATCTTGGAGAATTCCTTTTTGAGAGGGCTGAGTAACTGTGCTTGACTATGGTACCCTTTTCACAAGTAGAAGTTGGCTGTTTTCCAGTTATGAGAGGACATGCTATTGTGATCTGCTCCTGTCCTACTATAAGATATATCATTACACCTGAGCGCGTGCTCAATAGGGGAACCACGCTGAGTTCAGATTCCATTTAGGAAGTCATTTTTTTAAAAAAGATGGAGTTGGCATTTGTTCTTTGAAAATTCTTCAAAGAAAGTGAAGCTCTCATGGAATGACAAATTTAGACTTAAAAGGAAGTCAAAAATTACTCTTATTCAAGCACCACTGTAAGCAATTTATAGGAACCCGTCATTCAATCTTCCAGGTAAGTATAAGATGGAAAGTAAAGCTACCTCTATTTTACAAATAGAGAGGCAAAGGTTATATTAATGTACTTTACCAAAGCTCATATAACCATTAGTAGCAAATCCAGAATTTGAAGGCAGACAAGGTTGATCCAAGGTCTGGTTGGGCATTTGTGCTCATAAAAACTGTTCCTTCAGTGATGAGCTATCTTGTTAATCTTCCACATTAGACATTTGTATTGACTATTTCTTTTAAAATAAAATGTGTTGGATTTAAATATATATCTGATATTATGCTATTTAAAGTATAACAAAGATGTATTTTTACCTTTAGACTTTTTAAATGAAGTAAGCATAAATGACTCCCATGTGGCTGTCAGCTTATCATGCTGTGGGAGTTTGAATGTGCTGTGATGTTGAAAGCTATGCCACTTGTTTTCCTGATACCAGCAGGGCCACCCATAGTGGACAGGTTTCAGCTGAGCTTTCAGATGAAGAGAGACTAGGGAGAAGGACCCAGCAGCCTACTCCTGAAACAATTAGCCATTGGAACCTTGTCAATAGAAGAGAAACCTTGTCAATTACTGTGCTGGAAAATGAACTCCTCCAGGTTGGAAAGCATTCAAGAAAGGTTTAGGAAAGAGTTTCCTCCTCAAAGTAGAGTCAATCTGAATGAAGGCAATGGATTAACATCCCTGGGACCTCCTTTTGCTGATGTGGTATGACCCAAAATGAGAGGAAACACTGTGACTGCGGCAATGGGCTCAAACATAAAAAGATTGTGTTCATGGCATAGTGTTGGGTAGTGTTTCATTCTATTGTACTTTGGGTCACTATGAGTCGGCTATGACTCAAAGGCACTTAACAAAAAAATAAGCAGTTAGAAAAAAGTCACTAGCAGGTTCTTATGAAAATGCTGTAATACTGCTGAGTGCGGTGGCTCATACCTATAATCCCAGTGGCTCAGGAGACAGAGGCAGAAGGATTGCAAGTTCGAGACCAGGGGTAGTCTGTGTAATTTGGCAAGACCCTGTCTCAAAAGAACAAAACAACAACAACAACAAAAACAACAACACAAAACAAAAGGAAAAAAATGGGCTGGGGGTGCAGCTCAGTGCTCTAGCACTTGCAAAGCATGCAAGTGCAAAGCCCTGGGTTTAATCCCCAGTACAGCAAAGAAAAAAAAATAGAAATTGCTGTAATACTCTAGGTAATTTAAGAAAATTGATGACATAAGAACAAAAGATTCTGAAAATAATATTTAGATATATGTAGGAAAGAAGATGGACTCAGTTGAATAGTAAAAATATTCACAATTCTCTATAAATCTGTACAATATTGAAGGAAATCTTAACTATTGCTATGACTGACTAATAAGTATATTTCTTAAATATTTCTCCCAAGAATGAAATATTTTTTTCTCTTAGTCACACAAATAAAACTGTGAAACAGCATATAATCTATTAATGAAAATATACTGAGTAGATTTTTTTTTTCATATTATTTGGGTAAACTCTCCCTCAAAAAAATTGAAATGTACTGAGAAGCTGTATTAATTCTTTCAAAATATCACCACATCTTCATTACTAATTTTCACTCTGGCTGAAGTAATTTCCATTTTTATTTAATATATATCTATTGAACATCTTAAAAAAAAAAACAATGTTATTTAGTACATGGCATTCAAACTTGGAAAATTAGTTGTACTACCAATGAAGCGCCTGCAGCTGTAGCCCTGTGGCATCCGATCCCATCAGATCTTGGAAGCTAAGCAGGGTTGGGCCTGGTTAGTGCCTGGATGGGAGACCGCCTGGGAACACCAGAAGCTGTAGGCTTGGGAGAAGGACCTGGCAACCCCCTCCCAATAATCAATCTGCTATTGAAAACCGTATGAACAGCAGAGAAGCACTGACAATAGTGTTTCCCCTGTTGTACAAAGGGTCACTATGAGTCGGATATCGACTCGACGGCACCTAACAACAACAACAACATCAACCAATGAAGCAAATTATGGAATATTATCCAAAGGAAAGTGTAAGCAAATGAGAAAAATTACTTGGAAGTTCAATAGCATTAATTTAGAATAACAAGAGGGAGAAGGACCCGGCAACCCACTCCCAAAAATCAATCAACCGTTGAAAACCCTATGAACAGCAGAGAAGCACTGACAATAGGGTTTCACCTGTTATATGTAGGGTCGCTATGAGTCGGATCCTGACCCAACAGCACCTAACAACAACAACAACAGAATAACAAGAAATGGAAGAAACAATTGTTACTACAAATTCTTAACTCCTAAATAAACTCAGAATCTTTGCTTCTTTACTTTGGAATTTTTTCTTATTGTTTTATTTCTAATGTTACTAAACTGTTTTCAAGAAGAATGGTGATGGGTTCGCTGTAACTACCTAGAAAGCTTCTTATATAGAAGCTGTGTGTCTTATACTAGGAAATGCATTTGTAGTTGATATTGATTAATTTTCATGGTTCATTCTTTGTTTGTGAAGCCATAAACATAAATCGGTGTTGGTAACAGAACAAGTAATTATGCTTTATTGCCAAAAGTTGAGGAAAGTTTAGATGAAAGTTTAGGAATTAAAAAAAATACCATGAATCCTTTTCTACTAAATGTAGTGCTGGTAATGATGCCCAGGTTTCCAGTTCCAGAATGTCTCTGTAACTTTGGGAATGTGCTGTGCAATTGTGTCTTTCTTAGGTGAATACTGAGAATACTTTACAAGGGCAGGGTGGTTTTCGGAGACGAACTAAGCTTGTAAGACCACTTCCATTTGGTGGTTACTAAATATAGTCAGTGTAAGTAAATGAAAGACATATCAGGAAAAATTTGATTAAGTCTCCTTAATCAAAAAATCCTGAATGCAATCGTTCAATTTCTAGTTTAAAATTGCTCATCTTCCCTATGCTTCAGATTCTTTACGTCTATCTCTCCAAGCCTTCTATTTTCTTTGACTAAATAAGTGATTTAAATGAATTAATCTATCGTTCTATGCCTACTAAGACTTGAACCTTTTTATTCTATTTTATTTGTATACATCTTGGGACTTAGGTTATGGCCAATAAACCTTACTTTCCTGGAATAATACATACGTTAATACTCTCATATTTTCAAACTAATCCTTATTCTTGAAGGACATTGAAGTTATATCCTTGCGAATCCAAAACAGATACCAAAAGCTTTCATATGATGAATGACTTTTAATGTTTACATTTGTTTCATGATTCTTGTTTTTACTTCATTAAATTCATGCAATTTTGTATTCTATTTAATAGTAGATTCAGTGTTGATGTAGTTTCTCAAAATATTTATAAGAATGCATACTCTGCATACATCACTTTCATTCTGTGGCTTTGAGGATTGCCTAGGACATCTCTGTCTATCCCCAAGATTCACAAGTATCCAAGCGTGAAGAACATCACTAGATACCATGCGCAGCCTTCCAGCACTAATCTCTGATTTTGTTACCTGAATTTAAATGAATGCCTCAGAGTTCATGGGGAAAGCTCTCTCATTTTTCTTTGAAAGTGTCAGTGAGGACTTTATGAAGATTGGTCATTATACATTAAAAACTGCCTGGCATTTTGTTTTGTTTTCTTCCAAGAAAATGAAAAATGAGAAACAGATGTAAAGTGAACTGTTCACAAAAGGATTTAGGGTGAGGAGTCAGCATGAAAGATAAGAAACCCTGGACATTTTAGTTTTTCTAATTCCATAGCTTTGCCTATTTCTTTTCTTTAGGTTATGCTACACTAATTTTTCAGATATATGTTCTATACTTTCAACAGACAACCTGATGTTCTGCATCCCTTAGGAGAAGGTAGCCCTACTCATGGTAACAAAATGCATCCTTACACTTTAATAAGTTTGCTTTCCAAGATATTGTATTGTCAAGACATTCTGAGTTCATATATTATTTTCAGGTAGAATTTTATAATATAAGGATTGTATTTAATCCTGGTTATTGTTGTTAGGTGCCATTGAGTTGGTGTCCAACACATAGCGACCCAACACATAAAAGAGATCAAACAGTATCCTTAGTGTTTTTCTGCCATTCATAGGGTTTTCAATGGTTGATTGGTTTTTGGGAGTGGGTTTCTGGGTTCTTCTCCCAAGCCTACAGCACCTGGTATTCCCAGGCAGTCTTGCATCCAAGCATTAACCAGGCCCCACCCTGCTTAGGAATTGGATGCCACAGTGGTATTGCTGCAGGCATTTAATCCTTATGTGGTTTTACTTTTTTGTTTGTTGCAGTATTAGGGGGTTGAACCAGGGCCTCACCCATGGTTTGCTCTCTACCACTGTGCTGGACCTCTAGCCGCTTTTTTTGAGACAGGGTCTTGCTAAGTTGCTCAGGCTGCCTCTGGTATCTAACCTTTGATCCTCCTAGCTTAGCCTACCAAGTCGTTGGAATTACAGACTTGTGCTACAGCCTCTAGTTTATTTAGTCTGTTTGTAATAATTATAGGTTTACAATATAATCCTTTAAAAATCCGATCTTTAACTTTTCAGGTAGTAATATGCATTTCATCAGCAAAATTAGCCTGACTCATGGTTTAGCGTATTTGGCAGAGGGCTACTCCACACTCTCTGAGGCCCTGGGTTTGATCCTCAGCACCACAAAAAAAAAAAAAAAAAAAAAAAAAAAAAATCAGGAGAAGGACTTGGCAATCCACTCCTGAGATAATTTCAAAATAATCAGCCATTGAAAACCCTACAAGGGTCGGTATTGAGTCAGACCACTCAATGGCACCTAACAACAACATTGTTTTTCTAGTTCTTTCAGGCATACTGCCTAACTGTTTTTCTTATATCTGTGCCCATTCTATTACTAACTGTATCAGTTTCAGGGTAGCTTTCATAGTATCCTTAACTACCTCAAAGGCTCTCTGTAGTCTATGTTTTCCCTGGAGTTTTACTTCCATTTTCTCTTCTTCAGCCCGAGCACATCCTTCACTGACTGTCAGGTCTCATAATTCTTAAGCAAGTCAGAATGTTCCCCGCATTATGCTGCTTCATGTGTCCTGACACTACTAGAATAAAAATACTGGCAGAATTCTAACTTTTCCCCTGTTTTGAATTTCAGTTACCATAGTTTAAGAAATTTTGTTTGGTGAAGATAGGAGCCATGGGACACAACCTGTAGTCCCAGTGACTCTAGAAGCTGAAATAGGAGGATTGTGAGTTCAAGGCCAGAGGTAGCCTGCAAAAACTTAGTGAGACCCCATCTCAATAGAAAGAAAGGAAGAAAGGAAGGAAGAAAGAGAATTTTACTTCATGGAGATATTTTGGTTTTTTATCCATGCTATTCTTTGTACGAGTCATTAGTATATTTTATATTCTCATAATTTTTGACAGAAATTACCATATTTTACCAATCCTTATAAATCACATCAGAACTGAATAAGATTTTAACATTTAAATTCACCTACTCCTTGTTTTGTTGACCTTTAAATATGCCATGACCCCAATTTTCTCCAAGAGATAGCAAGTCAAAAATACATAAAAGAAGAGTAAATGACTCATCCTATTAAGTTTCTTAACTGTTTTTATTAGCTACTTCCACATATCTATAATCTCTATGCTTTACATCAGAATCCTTTTGATGATCCTTTCTGATAATTCTAGAAGAGCTCAGCAATGTATACTTACTTAATTGTCATGGAAAGAAAGAAAATTTATAGAAGGTCATTATCACTGAATCTACTAATTTTGGATTTCAAATTCAGTGGAGTATATGAATGAAAGAATTGTGGAAATTGTGTTATTTATAGCCTAGTGCTTGCCTGGAAGGGTTTAACATAGACAATTTAAACTAAACTTCCACAACTACTTGCAGAAGCAAGATCACTTAGACATTTGTCATGTACTTTGGCTAGTGAGTGTATTGTGGCAAATGGAATGCTAGGTTGATGTAAGTCACTATGAATCTCAAGTCCAAAAAAGGCAAAATTGGATCAAAACAACCCAGGATAATTTATTACATACTGTTTAGGCCAAGTTCAAGGAGTCTAGAAATTGTTCTTCACCAAATCAGTAATTAGGGAAAATAACATCGTCCAGGCAATTTACAGTACGATGTCATGGTTTTGACAGGTTGCTTGTCATAAGACAGAGTGAAGCTGTCTAGTACATTTTAAAGAAAACTTGTAGAGCTGTGAGCCTCAACTCTGAACAAATAATGATATCAGTTTGTATTAGTTCATTTTTCATTACTGTAAAGTCAGGCTAAGTTATGAAGAGAAAAATTTTATTTAGCTCATACTTCTGGAGATTCAAGGGCAAGGCACAAGCATTGGCTCTGCTCTGGTGAGGACCTCACAGTAGATGGTAGATGGGGTTACAATGGCAGGAGCCATTATGAAAGAGATTCCATCTTGAAACAGAAAACCAGAGAGACACTGTGGTAGCACAATGTCTTCTAAGGATAGGTCTCTAATGGACCTAAGGATCTCTCACTATTTCCCCCGTTATAAAGGTCTTGCTTCCTCCAGTGAGGACCAAATTCCTAACATAGATTCTAGAGTGAATCTTTGGGGGTAAAAACATAATCTAAGCTATAGAATACTTCCCAAGGGGTGGGGAGCCATATGCCCACTTGCCACATCAGACAAATTCTTTTGGAACTTCTAGATAATATCCAGGAGTCAGCATTTTAAAATATTAAAAAAGCAAAAGCATTATGGATTATTCCAATGAGCAATCATGTTGGAAGAGTCAGAACCACTGATGCATTACTAACATTGTGATCTGGTTGTCATTCAGAAGTGAGTTTAAGACCTCACTCTGATATTGTCAATGGCTAGTACCTGTGGCATTGGATAAATGGCTAAAACTTACCAAATTTTGTTTTACCCATTTATGAGACAAGGATAAAGCCAAGAGGTTAGTACATAAGAGCATCCAGAATGTTGATATATTCTGAAGAAAACAGGAGAGAGAAAAGGAGAGAGAGGGAGGGAGGGAGAGAGAGAGAGAGAGAGAAGGCAAGGAGATATAATAGCCCTTTCTTGTTCTTATTTATGGAGAACACATTCTAAGACATTCCCCAATGGATACCTGAAACCACAGATATTACTGAACCTTATATATACAGTATTCTCTGTAAATACATACTTGTGATATAGTTTAATTTATAAATTAGACACAGGAAGGGATCAATAGCAGAAATATGATAATTATAACAATATACTATAATAGAATTTATGTGGATGTGGTCTCTCTTTCAAAATAACTTGTACTACAGTTATTGTAGATCTTAGTGACCTCAGTGTATGATTTTTACCCTTCCTTATTAAGTCAAGAAATTTCACCCTTTCACCTACGGAAGCACTTCATGGCTTTGCTTTGGAATATATTTTGCTTTGGAACATCACTGCTCATGTGCTTCAGGGCCATCATTAAGTAAAGTAAGTTTTACAATACGGAGAATGTTGATCTGATAATCAAGTGACTAAGTGACTAATGGAAGGCTGGGGGCAGGTAGTATACAGTGTGGATATACTGGACAAACGGATGATCTACATTCTAGCTGGGAAGGAACAGGATGGTGTGGGATTTCATCACACTACACAGAACAATGCACAATTTACAACTTAAATGTTTGTATCTGGAATTTTCCATTTAATATCTTTGGACCATGGCTTATCTTGTATAAATGAAACCATGGAAAGTGACACCATAGATAAGGGAGAAACAACTATACTGCCCATCTGTTCTTTTAATGAAGACAGGACCTAGAGTGGACATGGCTTAAGGAACATAATGAAGTGCTCTTCAGTTGCTCTCAATTACTATGTGCATTTTCAAATGTGAGCATCTTATTCTACAGAATGTTATTCTAGTTTTAAAAATACACATTTTACGTGAAAAGTGTCATAATGAAGGTCAATATTTTATCTGGAGTACCCAAGAAGAAACAGTAAAGTATTCTCATACTTTGGGCAAAATGTGTTTAACATGTTGTTAGGTGTCATCAAGTTGGCATCTAACTCATAGCAACCCTTGGAGATCAGGTGTCAAGAAATGGAGGCAATTGTCCAACCAACAGGCACCAGGGAACCAAGACCCCCAGCCAAGTGATCCACGAGGAACTACATCCTGTTACCTGTCATGTAAGTGAGCTTAAGACATATCATTATTCAGTTGAGACTTCAGCCTCAACCCTGGCCAACACCCTGATTTCAGCCTCATAAGAAACCATGTACTATATAGATAGAGGACAAGCTAAATTGTTTATAGATTTTCTTTTTACCTACAGAAATTGTGAGATAGTTAGTATGTGATGTTTTAAGATTTTCAGTTTTGATGTCATTTGGTATGGAGTCATAAGCAAATAATATATCCATTATCTGCATAAATAAGAGCTCAGATCAGTTTATGGGCAACCTGCTATAAATGAAGTGACATTTATTTATGTATTTTCCCTCTTTTTGATTCCATTGGGCTTTTCCCAATACCAAGATTTTTCTCAGTAATTGTTGAGACTGTCTTTTTTTTTCTTTTTTTGCAGTACTGGGGGTTGAACTCAGGGCCTTGCACGCGCCTGCATGCTTTGCAAGTGCTGGACCACTGAGCTGCACCCCCAGCGCTTTTTTTTTTTTTAACTTTTTGAGACAGGGTCTCCCTAAATTACGCAGACTGTCTCTGGTCTCAAACTTGAGATCCTCCTGTCTCCCTCTCCCAAGCTGCTGGGATTACAGGCGTGCGCCACCATGCCCGGAGAGACTGTCTTGAATAAAACAAGTATCAGGTTTTAAAATGTTTCCATCATTTTCATTTTATTCATATGATCACTTCTTAGCTGGATTTTTGTTGTTGTTTGATTGTTTCCTTTTTGGAATGGAGTAGCTTATTTTCCTAAGTAGATATCTAGCACGTTCACGAGAGAAAGAAAAAATCGCAGGTTTTAGAAAGCACATATTTTGGGGGGTGAGGGGGTTTTGGTTTGATATTACTTTACTCTGTTTAATCTTTTCTTTTTACTCATTGCTATTTGTACTGTATGTTTTGTTTTATAAACATTCTTTTCAAGTTTCCTTTTTTTTGTTGGTTTTATTTTTATTTTTATTTTTTTTATTTTTTGCTTCCTACTGGAGGTTTGAAGCCAGGCCCTCATGCTTACATGCTTTCCAAGGGCTGTACCACTGATCTGCTCCCCAAGCCTTTTTTTTTTTTTACTTTTTATTTTGAGACAAGTTCTCCCTAAATTATGCAGGCTTCTGGCTTTGAAATGATGATCCTCCTGCCTCTGCTTCTCAAATCCCTGAGATTACAAATGTGAGCCACTGCACCTGGCTCTCTTCTAATTTCTATCTGACATATTTTACTAAATATACATATACATAGGTACCCATACATATTATGCTGTATTTGTTTTCCATATTGATCAAAATATATGGCAATACTTGTGAGAGGTCTGTGGTGTACAGGGATTCACTGAGTATACAGCAAGAAAAGCCCAGGTCTCTTTCCACAAACTACCACAGCACATGGAAGAGATAAGCTTTGTGTGAAAGGGCTGTTCTCAAAGAGCCCAACCTGGACTATTACCAAAAAAAATCTTCAAATAGTCACTATTTCTTTAGATGAACTGATGAGTTTTTATGAGCCATGGAGATATATGATGTTCACAGATGGGATGCCAAGTAATGTACACCCACATCTGCTCCCTGAGAAACAAACTGTTTTGTCATTTTATGAGCCAATTTTATTTTTACGAAAGGTGAATGACTGAGATAGCTGGGTTGTAAGAGTTTGATGCAAAATGAAGTTGAACTCTGTAGGGGAGAGGAGAAGTAAGCAGTAGAGATTTACAAGGCCACACATTGCTTATTTTTATAGCTTTACTTCATCATTTCAAATATACAACTACAAACATAGAAGATCAGCCAAAGCATAGAAAATGTTGTAAAAACATCTAAGATCCTAAGTAAAAATGTCACTGTCTCATGAATTATCTAGGACATTGACCATATTTCTAAAATCATTTTATCCTTGCTAATGTATCCCTAGGGTGCATGCTTATAATGATAGTAAACTACTGAGAGATTAACTAGTTTTATAATATTATTTTAATTCATGATTATTATGAAAGTGATTACAAATTACTAATATGCATTAGTTCATAATCTACTTTTGTAATTATATTTAAGGTGATGAAGGGATAATTATAAAATATTATGCTCACCGTAATACAAATGTCCATAAATAATGTCAAATAATGTCAAATATAAGGTAGTACTGAGAACATAGAAGTTAAAAATCAGAAATTATGGATAATTATGATTAAAAATCCATAATACCTGTTAAACAGCAATTGAATACTAACAATGTTAATATTTGAATGATAATTTATGAGTTAAGTGTTTGAGCAAGAAAGAATACACATGAAATATGGAAGATTGAAGGGTAAAAAGAAAAGAGCTGCAAGTCTAAATGTGTTAGGGCATAAAGTCAAGAGACATTTGTATAAATATTTAATAGTTTGAGACTAATTTATCCAAAGTAATTCCACAGCATTGGGACAATCTTGGTGGTCTAGATTAAAAAGTGGGACAATCTTTTCCATAGAGGATGTAGTACATTGCTTAATTGCTAGATATATTAACATATTTAAGTGACAAAAATTTGAAAGATACTCTAATGTTAGTATTTTCCATAAATTTGTTTAATACAAGAATTCTATTTCTAGCACACACACAAATACATGAAGAGGGTTGAGGTAAACAGTTCTGAGAGTATGGGTCACATTTCAGCCTGAAACTGTAAATGAATATAAATAATAGATATTTTTACCTGTATGACTATGAATAAATTAAATAATTATGTAATCTTATAAAAACAATATAGATATAGAGCATCAAATTATTAATTTTATGAATTAAGATGAAAAATTTGATCTGAAATAATTAGACGTTTTTGTTGTTGACTTTTCTCTTTTTTCTTTTCATTTCTTTCTTTCTTTCTTTCTTTTTTTTTTTTTCACTACTGGGGAGTTGAACCTAGAGTCTCCCACAGGCTAGGATAGCACTCTGTCATTGAGTTAACGGAATACCACCAGCTCCTTTTTAATTTTTAAATTTCATTAATTTTTCAATATTTGGATTTGAACCCACTGCCTTGCACATACTTTGCAAGTGTTCTATCACTGAGCTGTACCTCTATCCCGTTTTTTATTTTTTATTTATTTTTTATTTTTATTTTTGAGTTACACAGACTGCCTCTGGTCTAGAACTAGCCATCCTCCCGCCTCCATTTCCCAAGTCATTGGGATTATAAGCGTGCCTCACTGTGCCCAGCTTTACTTCTTATTTTGAAACAGCAAACTAAAAGAATTATCTAGCACGGTATCAAAGGACTATGTGCAAAGACTAAAGTTTGTCTTAGGAAGAAGAAACACTTCTGAGAAAAAAGCATATGATATTTGGTCTCAGGATTCTGCTGTGGGGTTATGATTTCAGAAAGATAATAGAGTAACATAAAGACTAAGACCAAAAGATCAAAAACTCAAAACAAGGCACCAGCTACCTTGAGACTTAATTAATTTTCTGGACCCTTTTGCTGTTGTATGTAAAAGAAATGCCTAATTAATTTTTTGTGCAATTTCTTTTCCGTATAATATTAACCCTATGATTTGTGGATTGTGTCTGTGGGAAATACATCTTTAGTTAGGAGTAGACTTTTGGGAGTTGAACCCATCAGCTTTGCTCATACTAGGCGAGTGCTCTGCCACTATGCTGCAACCCATCTCTTTTTTATTTTTTATTTTGAGATAGGGCCTAGCTTAGTTGCACAGACTTGCCTCTGGCTCCAACTTGTCATCCTCCTCCCTCAGCCTCCTAAATAGATGGGATTATAGGCATGAGCCATAGCACATGGCTAAGAGGGAGATTTTGAAAAACACAGTGTGTTTTGTTTGCTAATATAACCAAAAACATGTTTTAATGTTTTGACTACTGTACACTTAAGTGAAATAGTATACAGAATAAATTTGTCTCCTAAAAAAGCAGTTGAAAATTAGTCTAGCATTTTAATTAAAATGAAAACATTCAAGAGGAGCATGTGTAATTGCATTTAATTTTCACAAACATGTACAATCACAAATGATTTCTGTGATGCAGACATTATTTTTAACATTGTACATATAAATCAACTTTTAGAAATTTCTCCAAGTTTGTAGAGTTTCTCAATGTTATAGCCAGATTTGAAAATGGATATGTTTTTTATGCCACACTACAATCTGTAATTAAAACATGCAAAAATACACTGTATAGTGTGTCAAAATAATTTATTGAATGACTTGACAACTATACCTATCATTTCTGCTCAGATTACATGTCTGACTCTCTAATCTAAAAGAAAATAGCATTCAGTATAATTAACTAGATTTTAACTGAGGACGTCCCCAAGCAGGGAAAAGTTAATGAAAAGTGGCAAGGAGATTTAGCTGCCTGAGCCAACCATTCCAACGCGATCCCCTATGTACCATATATAATGATATATTTCTAGTAGCGGCTCAGATGGCAACAAATATGCTCACTTAATCACTGGGCCTACTCAAAAAGCAGGGATTTATATACAAGTTACAGTTTCTCTAGATTTGTACACATATATAAAATCACACACTATCACAAAAATATTAGAAAATATCAAACACCTAAATCCTAACTCAAAATGAATTTTGCATAGCTTTTGAAAGTTAGAGAAAGAACAGCTGGATGTGGTAGCTCAGGCTTGTAATCCCAGCAATTTGAGAGGCAGAGGCAGAAGGATCACTGGTTCGAGGCCAGAGGCACCCTGCATAATTTACTGAGATCGTGTCTCAAGATAAAATATAAAAAATGGGCCAGGGCTGCAGCCCAGTGGTAGAACATTTGCCCTGTGTTCAACCCTTAAGTACTGCAAGAAAGAAAGAAAGAAAGAAAGAAAGAAAGAAAGAAAGAAAGAAAGAAAGAAAGAAAAGAAAACTAGTAAAAGAAAGCATAGTAAGTCCTCACAAAACCTAGAAGCGTAAAGTGAAATCAAATTTTTTCTGAAACTGAAACAAATTAAAAATTCTTTGAAAATATATCTATTCAGAAAATGTCAGGTTCATTTAGAATGAATGTGTGCTGTCATTGAACACAAATGAGAAATATATTTATTTTAGCTGTCTAAGCCATTGAATACATTTCAAAATTAGAAGTTGGAACATAAGTAAATAAATACTTTGCTTGTTTTTAATTAACACCAAGGAATTTTTTTTCTTGTTTAGTGTGAAAAAAGTAGCTAGCTAGTTTATCTAATTAACCAGACAATTAGGGTTCATCCCAGAACACTAAATAAATTTCACATGCTTACAGGATTCATAATTGATCAGATTAATAGATATGAAGAAAAAAATATTTTAATAGGTATAGTAAAAGGAAAATGATACAACTCTACACATTTCCATTGCAAAAATATGAAGAATTACTCTGCTAAAAATGGATAAAACAGATTACTTTTAAGTGTACCTGAAAAATTCAAAGATAGGCCTACAAATAAAAGATAGGCCATACACATAAAAATTGAAAACATATAAATTATGTTCTCAGACTACAATAAAAAGTAAATAAATATAACTAAAATTTTTTCAAATATTCAAAATTAAGCAGTTTACTTTTAGATAAAAATGTGCTAGGTGTTACACTTAGAGAGTAAAATAAATTATCAATATAAAAATTTGAAAAGATGTAAAATTATCATCTATACATGTTAAGTTATACATCTAGAAAACTCAAGAGATGAACTGCAAAATTACTACAAGACCATAAGAGAGTGGAATATAAAGTTATTATACATAAATTAGTATCTTTCACAGATACATTTAGTACCCAGTTGGAAGATATAGTGGGAATTAAGGTCTCATTTGCAATATAAATTTAAGAAAGAATCTTAAAATTGGGCCACATACAGTGTTGCATGCTGTAATCCCAGCAACTCAGGAGGCGGAGGCAGGAGAATTGTGAGTTTGAGGTCAGAGGCAGCCTGAGTATTTTAGAGCCTGATTCAAAATAAATAAATAAATAGATTAAAAAGACTCTCAAAATCTATTTAACAAAAATGTGCAATATATATGAGGGACACTGTGAAGAAATATTGAACACAGTAACATCACCATAGCAAAGGAAGTAAAATTAATATAGATAATAAATTTTATTGTGAAATATCCTGCAGGAATTAGTGGTATCTGAAAACCCTATTGTGGCCTATCATCTATTTTGAGTGAATGTCTTTGGAAGTGGTACACATTAAATGGGAATAACAAAGGTATTACGAAAAAGCTGCAAAGCATCTTAATCCAGATTGATGGGGATGAAAATCATTTGAAATCATATTAATGGAGAAAAGCAACATGGTTATAGAATAATAATGTAAGAAAGACAAAATATGTGACTCCCTAAAATAAGCTTTCCTACCAAATGCTTGGACAAGTCATGCAACAAGACCTACAAGGGATCAGTCTTAAGAACAATTAATTTAGGACTATGGATGAATAGTGTCATTATTTTGGTTTCATAGCTGCTAGATCTCGTACTTACCTTTAAGATAAATTCACAATGATAATTTTTAAAATATAATAAAGTTATGCTATAAGGATTCAGCCTGTAGCCATACCACTGTAGGGTCCAATCCTGTCAGATCTCAGGAACTAAGCAGGGAAAGGCCTGGTTAGTACTTGGATAGGAGACCACCTGGGAACACTAGATACTGTAGGCTTGGGAGAAGGACCCGGCAACCCACTCCCAAGAATCAATCAGCCATTGAAAACCCTATGAATAGCAGAGAAGCACTAGAAATATTGTTTTGCTCATTGTACATGGGGTCACTATCAGTCAGACACTGACTTGATGCCATCTAACAACAACAACATAGGGGTTCATAGAATGGGCATTAGGAAAATGGGAACTAGTTTCCACTTGCATACTTCAAGGAAAAGAAACATGCACCCTTTCAAAACACAGAGGGTGCCATAAATGAGTACATATTGTAAGAGTTGTCATCTGCGTATTACTTTTCAAAGTCGAATGGAATTACAGTAGCAATATGTAGTATGATGTTTGCTCAAAAAGATGGCATTTATCAAGTAAATGGTAGTACCATCATGTGACAGACAAGAGAGTCAAAGGCAGTGGAAGCATGGTTGTTGTTTGAAGAGCACAAGGCCATTTTGACATGGTATTGTGTGAGTATGCAACAGAACCTCCAACACACTTAACAACTGTATGTACTTGTGATAAATTTGAGGCTCATGGTACTGTGTGTGATATACACAAGGGTAGATCTATGAGGCCTTGGACAGCAAGTTCTGCTGCTTCTATTGTAACCACTTTGAGCACTTCTTGTAATTGCAGAAGTCAAACATGACTTGTATTCATCTTTTGTTATCACTATTTATTGAGTAATACAATTTTAATACAATTTTTTCATTTTTTAAAATTTGTATACATTTTGGCACCTTGTATATTTCCCATTTATCTAAAGACAAGCCAGCCTGCTCACTCATATACAAACTCCATCCCCTGATCCCTGACATCCTACTATAGTTCAGTTGGCACAGACTCTCCCTTGCATTGAAATTTTTTATCTATTATCAGAAGACAATGCTTTAAAAGTACATGAGCTGTAAATATTGTACAAGTTAACATATTGTTTCATGACATTTAAGCAGGCAACCAAAAATCACTTCACATTTGAATAAAACCAGTAGCATGAAAGAGAATCACTAGACTGAAAAATCCAGACAACTAAAAGAGCAGCAGACCTTAACATAAATATAAATAGTACCCTCAGAGGAATGACAAAATAACATAAACTAAAAATGCATATGATTAATGAAAATGAACAAAAATAACCAGAATGCAATAGAAAAGCAATAGTAGAATGGGTATGAAAATAGGCTAACTCATGAGCTGGAATGAATTCTCAGAATCTTATATAAAGGAACTCAGGTAACGTTGTTAGGTGCCAGTTGAGTCAGTGTCTAACTCATAGTAACCCTATGTACAATAGGTGAAACAATATTGTTATTGCTTCTCTGCTATTCTAGGATTTTCAATGGCTGTTTTTTGAGAGTGGGTTTCCGGGTCCTTCTCCCAAGTACAGTACCTGGTGTTCCCAGGCAGGCTCCCATCCAAACACTAACCAGCCCAATCCTGATTAGCTTCCGAGATCTGACAGGATCTGACACCACCGTGGTATGGCTACAGGCTCAGGTAACATTAATGAGCACAAAGTAAAAAGATATGGTGAAATATTCTGGCTGAAATTAGCTCCTAGCTATAATAGAAGTTCCAAAATAAGAAACCCAAGGAGAAAGGAGAGGAAAAAATCAAGAAAAAAATTTCTTGAGTTGAATCCAGACTTAAATCAACAGTCATGGAATTTCCCACCAGTTGCCTGACAAGAACATGGAAAATAGTCCTAAATTTGACTTTGGTTTGATATTATGAGAAACAAATGACAAGAAACAGAATGGCTCCTATGAATAAATATTAAACTCATCTTAAGATTTTGTTCTGCAACATGGGTGTTATGGCTATGCCTGTGAGGGTGTTTCTCCATGAGATCAACATCTGAGTTGAGCAGACTGAGGAAATAGGTTGTCCTAAACCATAGTGGATAGGTCTCATCCATTTTCTTGTAAACATAAACAAAATAAAAGATGTAACAACCAGGAATTGTCTCTCTGTATGTCTTAACTACTGGACATTGGACTTCTACCGCTTTCACAGCCACACACAGAATTTACATCAGTTCTCCAGGTTTTAAAGCCTTTGAACTTGAGCTGGAACTATATCATTGGCTCTCCTGGATCTCTAGCATGCTGACTGTACATTCTGGGACTGATCCTCCATAAATGCATGAATCAATTTCTTATAATACCCCCATATATTGTGTATATATATATATATATATATATATATACACATACATATACATATATACACATATATATGTATATGTACATATGTATACATATATATGTATATATATATATGTATGTGTGTGTATGTGTAATTTCTCTTCAATATTCAATATCGTTGTCATCTCATTAACTTTGTACTTTGAGGATTGTATCTGTGGGTAATACATGCAAGAGAGATGGGGGGAAGTTGAGATCTTATTGATTTTCTCTTTTTTGGGGGAACCCAAACTAACACAAATTTAGAACTGAAAGTGATTCTGGAGGAACTGTAGTTTAAGGATGCATGTTTCGGATTATTTCAGGAGATTCTGTAATTTTTTTTTTCAAATCTGATTAGATGTAGAAAGGCTAATGACTCTCTGATAGTAAAGAGAGAGATGATACTCCATGACATCATATGCCAATAGAAATATGCAAAATATCTCCATCGCTTAATCACTCTTAATCACATAAGGAGAAGTGAGTGGCTGTGTAAATGGTACTTGTGAATCTTGTTTGAAAAATAATAAGAGCTTAGCTAGGTGCTCCTAAGCTTCCTGGAAAAAAATGTAAAACAAAAGGATGAATTCAGGAATTTGAATTCACAGCTTCAATATTGCACAAAGGACTGGAAAGTTTCTATGTATACCTTTATGGAGAACATTATTTTCATCTATCTGCTGCAGAACTGAGACTGCTGAAAATCAGATCTCATCCTGTAACTGGCTGAATAACAAAGAAAGTAAAACACCCACAATCTCAAGGTGTTAAAGGAAGGACATGGATTTGAAAATAATGGGATCAGGTAAGTTGGAGTGCAGACTAATGAGAATACCTTGCTGAAGCTGTGGACATTGAGCCCCTAGATTCTTATGAATCTGTTTTGCCAGTAGAGGGCCACTCCTAACACAATCAAAGTGCCATCCCTACCCCAGTAGAAGCAGTGCACTCACCTTTAGATCTTCAGTAGAAACACCTCATCCTTGCCCATGCAGATTAACCCTACTTTGCCTGAGGAAACTTGAGCACTCCCCCTCAGGTATTCACAATGCAAGACTCTGTTGATGCACTTCTGGACGCACTAGCACTATCTCTCTTTATTACTTCTAGATTCACAACTACCCTGAAACCACAATAAGCTTCTAACTGTTGTTGTTGTTGTTAAGTGCTGTGGAATTGAGTCCAACTCATAGTGACCCCATGTACAAAAGAACAAAGCACCGCCCGATATTGTTCCATGCCCAGCACTATTGTCAGTGCTTCTCTGTTACTCATAGGGTGTTCAATGGTGGATTGTTTAGGGAATGGATTGCCAGGTCCTTCTCTCTAAGCCTTCAGCACCTGGTATTCCCAGGTGGTCTTCCATCCAAGGACGAACCAGGCCAATCATGCTTTGCTCTGGAGATCAGGAGGGATTGGATGCCTGGGTGCTATGATTGCATACAAAGCCTCTAAATACAGGGTGAAAATTATGACACATTCGGAAGCATACTACTCTCGAAAGAAACTACCTGAGTTTTCTAATTTGCACAGACATAATGTAAAATGTGTGAGAATGGACTTTGAGAATGTGGCATGATAATGGAAGGAAAATAAATGTGAATCAGGTCATGTTTACTGATACAAGCTCACTAAGCAAAGATCTGCATTAATATTGTTGCCCTGGGATATAGAAAGAGATCTAAAAGTTGGTGCATTGGGCTAGGTGAAACATGATCTACAAGGTGAACTTTATTGGGTAAATTAGAAACACTAGAGCTGTTTGGGGTTTTGTGTAGAGGAATGGATTCAAAAGCTTAAGGATAATTGAATATTAGCTTAGATTTGTCACTGAGGATATACTTACCACACTGATAAGGTTGAGATGGCATATCTTTTATGCTCTTTGTGAAAACAGAAAAAACTGTAGTCCCTGAATTGGGAGTGAAGAAAAAATTCAAAAATAAAGGGCCAACAAGATTTTAAGAGCAGGAGGTGTTGGAGGAGTGGGGTCATTATAAGTCATCTATGTTTTCTAATGGACCTTTCCAAAAATAAAAATGTCTGTTTTATAAATTCATAACAAGAGGTGGTTTTCCAACTTGGAGCCAGGTGTGCAAGTGAAGTTAGATCAGAGCCCTCTCCTGGAGAGAGAGATTGGGGCTCCAGCTTCTTTGATGGTCATACACCAAGGAGAAGGTTTCCATGTCCTTGAGAAAGATAGCCCTAGTGTATAAAACTAGCAAAAAGCTTGGAAAGAGTTTGCCATCTTGAAAGGGCAAATAAATAATTTAGAGTTAACAAGATTTCTAAAGTAAATTATCTAAGAAAACAGAGGCTAGGGAACTAATCAAATTTATCTGAAGTTTGGTCAAACCAAAGAAAATATATTAAGGTCTTCTTGGATACATGGTAGGCCACAAATATTATCAAAAATTCAAATCCACAACATACAATAAAAATGGGGAAAATAATAAAAAAGAGATTACTTCAGTCAACCCCCATACATCTGTCAGTTTGCCACACTGTGGGAGCATGTGTGTTGCGAGAAGGCTGAAAAACATGCCACTGTTATCTCAGATACTATCAGGGTTACCCATGGTGGACAGCATTCAGCTGAGCTTCCAGACTAAGACACACTAGGGAGGAGGCACTGGTGAAACACTCCCAAAACAACTAGCCATTGAAAACCCTATGGATAGCAAAGAAACACTGTCAGATATAGTGCTGGAAAATGAGGCCCCAGGTTGGAAGGCACTCACGAAACTACTGAGGAAGAGTTGCCTCCTCCAAGTAGAGTTTACCGTGATGACAGAAATCAAGTAAAGCCCCAGGGACCTCCATTTGCTGATGTGGCACGGCTCAAAATGAGGAGAAACAAACGTAAACATCCATTAATAATTGGAAGATGGCATGTACTTAGTATGAACCTAGGAAAATTAGAAATTGTTAAAAGAGAAATGGAGAGCATAAATATTGACATTCTAAGCATCAGTGATCTAAAATGGACAGGCATGGGCCACAATCATATGGTCTATTATACTGGCAATGATAAATTAAAGAGAAATGGGGTTGTATTCATTATCAAAAAGACATTTCAAGATCTGTCCTGAAATACAATGTTGTCAGTAATAGAATAATATCCATACACCTAAAAGGAAAGCCAGTTAATATGACTATTATTCAAATTTATGCACCCATCACTAAGGCCCCAACTGAAGAAAGGGAAGATTTCTACCAGCTTCTGTAATCTGAAATAGATCAAACATGCAATCAGGATGTACTGATAATCACTGGTGACTGGAAGGCAAAGGTTGGAAACAAAGAAGGCTCAGTAGTTGGAAAATATGGTCTTGGTGACAGAAACAAAGCTGGAGATCACATCATAGAATTTTGTCAGACCAATGACATTTTCATTGACAATACATTTTTTCACCAACATAATCGGAGACTATACACATGGACTTAACCAGATGTAACATATAGGAATCAGATTGACTACATATGTGGAAAGAGACAATGGAAAAGCTCTATATCAAATATCAAAACAAGACCAAGTACTGACTGTGGATCAGACCATCAACTTCTCATATATAAGTTCAAACTGAAGCTGAATAATATTAAAACAAGTTTACGAGAGCCACGGTATGGCCTTGAGTATATCCCACCTGAGTTCAGAGACCACCTCAAGAATAGGTTTAATTCATTAAACACAAAGAGACCAGATGAGTTGTGGCATGGCATAAAAGATATCATTCAAGAAGAAAGCAAAATGTTATTAAAAAGACAAGAAAAAAAGAAAAGACTAAATTACATGTCAAAAGAGACACTGGAATTTGCCCTTGAATGTCCAGCAGCTAAAGTAAAAGGAAGACATGATGAAGTTAAGGAACTAAACAGAAGATTGCAGAAATTAGGAAGTTAACAGATGATTTCAAAAGGCAGCTCAAGAAGAAAAAAACAAATATTAAAATGGCATGTGCAAAGAGCTGGAGGCAGAAAACCAAAAGGGAAGAACACACTCTGTGTTTCTCAAGCTTAAGGAAGTGAAGAAAAATTTCAAGCCTCAAGTGGCAGTAGTGAAAGATTCTACAGGGAAAATATTAAACGATGAAGGAAACATCAAAAGAAGATGGAAGGAATACACAGAGTCATTATAAAAGAGAGAATTGGTAGATGACCAACCATTCCAAGAGGTTGCATATGAAAAGGAACCAATGGTATTGAAGGATGAAGTGGAAGCCGCCTTGAAAGAACTGGTGAAACATAAGGCTCCAGGAATTGATGGGATACCAATAGAGATGTTCCAACAAACGTATGCAGCACTGGAGGTGTTAACATGTTTATGTCAACAGATTTGGAAAACAGCTACTTGGCCAACTGACTGGAAGAGATCCATATTTGTGCCTATTCCCCCCAAAAAAGTGGATCCAACTGAATGTGGAAATTATCAGACAATATCATTAATATCACACACAAGCAAAATTCTACTAAATATCATTCAGAAGCGACTGTAGCAGTATATAGACAGGGAATTATGGGAAAATCAAGTGGAATTCAGAAAAGGGTGGGGAATCAGGGACATCATTGGTGATGTCCAGTGGATATTAACCAAAAGCAGAGAATATCAGAAAGCTGTCTATCTATGTTTTATTGACTAAGTACAGGTATTTGACTGTGTGGATCATAATAAATTATGGATTGCACTTTGGAAAATGGGAATACCAGAGCACCTAATTGTACTCATCAAGAATCTGTACATGCACCAGGAGGCAATTGTTAGAATAGAACAAGGAAACACTGCCTCGTTTCAAGTTGAGAAAGTTGTGTGTCAGGGCTGTATACTTTCACCATATCTCCTCAATTCATATGCTGAGCAAATAATCTGAGAAGCTGTATTTTATGAGGAAGAATGTGGCATCAGGATTGTAGGAAAACTCACAACCTGCATTATGCAGATGACACAACTCTGCTTGCTGAAAGTGAAGAGGATTTAAAACATTTACTGATCAATATCAAAGGTCATAGCCTTCAGTATGGGTTGTGACTAAACATCAATGAAACAAAAATCCTTATGCCTGGGTCAGTATGCAACTTCACAATAAATGGAGAAAAGATTGAGGTTGTCCATGATTTTGTTTTACTTGGTTCCATAATCAACACTCATGGAAGCAGCAGTCAAGAAATCAAAAGATGCATTGCTTTGGGAAAAACTATGGCAAAACATCTTTTTAGTGTATTGAAAAGTAAAGATGTCACTTTGAAGACCAAGGTGAGTGTGACTCATGCCAAGGGTTTTACAGTTGCATCTTATGGTTGTGAAAGCTGGACACTGAACAAGGGAGACAAGAGAAAAATTGATGCTTTTAAATTATGGTGCTGGAGACGATTATTGAATATATCATCGACTACCAAAAGAACTAATAGATCTGTCCTAGAAGATGCATGACTTGAGTGCTCCTTGGAAGCAATGATGGCTAGACTGTGTCTGTGTATTTTGGACGTGTAGTCAGGAGGGACCAGTCTCTAGAGAAAAACATCATGTTTGGGAGAGTGGCAGGTCAACAAAAAAAGGAAAACCCTTCACTAGATGGATTGACATAGTGTCTGCAACAATGGGCTTAAACATAAATAAGATCTTTCTTGTGCCTGGCACATTATCAGGGAGTGTTTCATTCTGCAGTACATAAGGTTGCTATGAGTTGGACTTGATGGCACCTAACAACCACAACAAGTGCAATGGGAATTAAATAGTAGCAGTCAACTACCAAAGGCATGGTGACCATGGTTCCAATAAAAAGCGCCAGAGCCAAGCATCAATCAGAGTCCTATGAGGCATGTGTATTTATGGCACTGACTTTTGATCATAGCATTACTATAAGCAAAATAGAAAGACTACTAAATTCTCTCTTCATCTGTATAAACAGTAAAGCTCCAGGTCAAGTGAACAAAAGTCTAACTGAACCATAATAGGAAAGAACTCAATCCTTTCAATCAATTCCCAGACCCTGTTGATGTTTACAGACACATTAACCCTTCAATGAAAGGGAAGCAGGTCCCTTTGAGTAAAACTTTCAATGTCCAATAAAAAAATTATACAATTATTATTTTTTCCATTCTTCTCCAATGGTATTAATATCCTTCTAGAGTAATTGAGTGTGGTTTTGGGAAAAGAAAATAATTAGTTCTTTGAGGGACTAATGGACACTGGTTCTGAACTGAAAAAAATTTTGTTGTTGGGGGTTGTGCAGTTGGATCAGACTCATAGTGACCCTATGTACAACAAAATGAAACCCTACCAAACACTGTGCCATGCATACAATCTTTTTATGTTTGAACCCAGGGTTGCACATAGTTTTTCTTCTTATCTTGAGTTATGCCACACAGAAAATGGAGGTTCCCTGTGCTTTATTTCATTTCTATAATTAAAGTTGACTCTTTGAGGAGGAAACTCTTCCCCAGTCATTTCTTGAATACCTTCCAGCCTGTGGCATTCATTTTCTAGCACTGTATCTGACAGTGCTTCTTTGTTATTCATAGGGTTTTCAATGGCTAATTGCTTCTGGAGTGGGCTGCTTGGCTCTTCTCCATAGTCTGTCTTAGTCTTGAAGCTCAGCTGAAACCTGTCCACCATGGGTTGCCCTACTGATATCTGAAATACTGGTGGCATAGCTTTCAGCATCACAGCACCACTTAAGCCCCATAGCATAAAAAGCCAAAAGACACATGGGAGTATAGAGATTAGGAGACCCAAAACATCACCAGAGTCCACCAGTTAGAAAGGGACTAAAGGAGGTCAGGTGATCAATGGAGTTTTAGCTCAGGTCTGATTCACAGTGGGTGTAGCGGGTCCAATCCATCTTCTGGTCATTTCCCCAGGTCCCAAATACACAATCAGAATAGACATACTTAACCATAGGCAGAATCCCCACATTGGTTCACTGGCCTGTGCAGTGAGAGCCACTATCATAGGAAAAGCCAAATTGATCCTAGTACATATGTTTTTACCTATGAAAATAGTACCACATTTCTGGAGGGATTTTAGAGTTTAACCGACACCAAGGAATTGAAAAATGTAGGTGCGATGATTTATATCACATCCACAATCAATTTTCCTATTTATCCTACGCACAAGACAAATGGACGGTGAATGATGACTGTGTACTATGGTAAACTAGCCAGGTGGTGTCTCTAATTGCACCTGCTGTACCAGATGTGGTTTCATTGTTTGAACAAATTAACAAATCTTCTTGTACTTGGTACAAGGGTTTGGTGTGGCAAGGGCTTTTTTCTCTAAATTTATTAGTAAAGACCACCAGAAGCAATTTACTATTGGCTGTTGTTGTTGTTGTTAGGTGCCATGGAGTCGGTATCCGACTCATAGCGACCCTACGTACAACAGGCGAAACACTATTGTCAGTGCTTCTCTGCTGTTCATAGAGTTTTCAATGGTGGATTGATTTTTGGGAGTGGGTTTCCAGGTCCTTCTCCCAAGCCTACAGCACCTGGTGTTCCCAGGTGGTCTCCCATCCAAGTACTAACCATGCCTGACCCTGCTTAGCTTCCAAGATCTGACGGGATCAGACACCACAGGGCCACAGCTGCAGGCACTATTGGCTGACAAGGCTATTAATATGCTTTCAGTATCCTACCTTAGAGATGTGGCAATTCTCTAACTTTATATCATAATTTAGTTTACATGGATCTTGATTGCTTTTCCCTTCTACAAGATACCACACTGGTCTATTACCTGGATGACATTATGTTGATTGGTTCTAGTGAGCAAGGAATAGCAATTACTCTAACGTTATTAGGAAGACATTTGTATGCCAGAAGGTAGGAAATAAATTCAGTAAAACTTCTGAGCTTTCTGACTCAGTGAAATTTGTAGGTTTTCAGTGGTGTGAGACATGTTGAGATAGCCCATCTAACATTAATGATAGGCTATTGTATCCTACAGGGTTGGGATTTAGCTCAGTTGGTAGAGTGCTGCGCTGCAGTCTCTGAGGTCCCGAGTTCAATTCCCAGCACTGCAAAAATGGGAGAAAGGCCTGGCAATCCACTCCCAAGGCAATCCTGAAACAACCATTGAAAACCCTATGAGAGTTGCTATGAGTCAGATACCAACTTGACGGCACCTAACAACAACAACAGCAGTTGTATCCTACTCATCCTATAAGCAAAAAAAGTCACAACACATCTTTGGATTTGGGAGGCAACATACATATTCTTCACTTGACTATGTTCTTCTGGCTCACATACCAAGTAGTCCAAAAAACTGTTACTGTTAGTTGTTGGTTTTGTTTTCTTGGTAGTTTAAACGTCCTCAGCAATCTTTGCCCTATAACTTGGGGAGCATGAACCTATAGATCTAATGGTACTTAAAATGTTAGTAGCAAATAGAGTTGGTGTTGGAAATCCTTAGCAGGCTTCAGTGAATGAATCATTATTCAGGTCCTTAGGATTTTAGAGCAAAGTCCCACTATATTCCTTAGATAATTACTATGATTTTGAGAAAGTGTGTTTGGGTCACTTTGGGGCCTTGGTAAAGATGACATGCTTAGTCACAGGAATTAAGTTAACATGTGGTCTCATCTGCCCATGAGAAACCAAGTGTTATCTAGCTACTCCCACCAAGCCACAAAGTTGGGCTTGCCCAGAAGCACAACATTCTACCATCTAGAGAACAAATATACATGTGATGGGCTTGTGCAAGCCCCCAGGGCACAGTAAGTTACATAAAGAAGTGGCTCAAAGGCCCATGGTCCCCAGACTTGCCACACTCCTAGAACCTCACAGCCTGTTCTCTTTAAGCAGCTGACAAAGAAAAATAAGACTTAAGCCTGCTTTACATATACTCTTGCACAATAAATAGGCACCCCCTCAAAACAGACAGCTCAAGCACTGAAGACGATTTCTGGGACTTTCCTAAAGGATAGCAATGAAGGGAAACCCACCCTGATGTCAGATTTGATGTTTGAAGATACCAAGTGGTTTTTCACTCTTCTTGGATATAAAATAACCAAATATGTGATTATATACCAACCCATGGGCAATAACAAATGTTGTGGTTGGATGGTGTCTTAACCCCTCTCTATTGTTATAGCAGAATAACTGACACTACGTAATATATAAAGAATAGAAGTTTATTTTCTCACAGTTCTGAAGTCTAAGGAGTCCAAACTCAAGGCTCCAGCAGGTTTGATTGTCTGGGGAGGGCTTCTATCTGCTTCCAAGATGGTGCCTTAATTCTGCATCCTCCAGAGGGGAAGAGTGCTCTGTCCTCAGATAGCAGAAGGCAAAAGGGCCAAAGGGATGAAATCCCCCACAGAAACCTTATCTAAAATCTGAGGATTTAATCTTATTCACAAGGTGAGGAACCCATATGGACCAATCATTTCTTATAGGCCTCACTTCTTAATAGAATTGCATTGGGAAGGCATGGATTTTGGAAGGAACACATTAAAACCATAGCAGATGACCACAGACTTGGAAGGAACATTATAGGAAATTTGATGGCAAAGATATTTGGGGAAGAGGTACATGGATAAAACTCTCTAACAGGGCCAAACTCTAAAGATATTTGTGTCCTACATTAATGCTCAACAAAGAATGCCCTCAGAAAAGTCTTATTCTATAATAAAATCAATAATACATCTGTTTTCCTATGGATATCAATCAGCCTCTTTCCCCAGCTACCTAGTCACCACCCCATTGGCACATGAACAAAGTGGTTATTGTGACAAGGGTGGAGGTCATGCATGGGCTCAATAATATGGACTTCCGCTTACCAAAGAACACTTGGTTTTCACCAATGGTAAGTGCTCCATCTTCCAGCAGCACTAACCTATATTGTGTTCCCAGTATAACATATTCCACAGGGTGATTATCCAGCTACTTGGTGGTTGATTATGTTGGATTGCTTGTAACTTAGAAGGTCAATGTTTCATTCTTACTGTTGCAGTCACTTCCTCTGTGCACAAATTTGCCTTCCATGAATACATTCCCTCTGCTAAAATTACCATCTGTGGGCTTTCACAATGCGTTATCTATCATCATGATGTTCCATGTAGTGTAGCTTCTAATGAAGAGATTCATTTCACAGCAAAAGAAGTGTAGTAATAGGCCCATGCTCATAGAATTTATTGATCTTTCCATATTCTCCACCATCTCGAAGTATTTGTCTTGACAGGATGGTAGCATAATATTTTGGTGACTCAGTATATTGATGGGTAGATAGCAATACTTGGCATGGTTGGGACAAGGGTTTCCATTGCTATACATACTCTGAATTAGCATCCACTACACAGTGCTGTAGGGATGGGATTTAGCTCAGTTGGTAAAGCACTGCGCTGCAGTCTCAGAGGTCCAGAGTTCAATTCCCAGCACTGCAAAAATGGGAGAAGGACCTGGCAATCCACTCCCAAGGCAATCCCGAAACAGTCAGCCATTGAAAACCCTATGAGGGTCGCTATGAGTCAGATACCGACTCGATAGCACCTAACAACAACAACTCAGTGCTGTTTCTCCCACAGTCAAGTTCATGGGTTCAGAAGCCAAGGTGTTAAATGGGATGAGGCACTCCTCACTATAACCTTTAGTAACCCACTAGCAAAAGTTTTGCTTCCTTTTCCCCTGACATTATGTAACACTGGCCTATAGGTCTTAGTTTTCAAGACAAAAATGCTTCCATGAGAAGCAACATCAATGATTCCATTAAATTAAAAGTTAATGCTGCCTGCCATCTGGCCTCTGGACTCCTCATGCCTATGAATCAACTTGCAAAGAAGAGTGATAATTGCTACCTAGAGTGATTAATGCTGGCTACAAAGCAGAAACTACTACTCCACAGTGGAGAAAAGGAAGAGTATATTTGGAGATCCTTCTGGGCATCTTTCAGTATTATTATGCCTTATGATTAAGGTCAATTGAAAATTACAACAACTCAGTCCAGGCAGGACTACTGATGGCTCAGACCCTTCTAAAAGGAAAGTTTGAGTCACCTCTATAGGTAGAGACTCACAACCAGCCTTGGTTGTTGAAGGCCCAAGAGAAAATGGAATGGTCTGTGGAACAAAGTGTTATAAATACTAGCTATGATCAAGTAACCAGTAATAGATATGCAGATGATAAGCATCATGAGGTCATCTTCCTTATTTTGGTGCACATACCTTTGTGTGTGTGCCCATGTGTAGGTATATGAATATATAAATCAAATATGTTTTTTCTGTCTTTTTCCTATCAGACAACATAAGATTTATCGATATTATATCATAATATTTGGGCTGGGATTTAGCTCAGTGTGTAGAGCGCTGTGCTGCAGTCTCTGAGGTCCCGAGTTCAATTCCCAGCACCGCAAAAATGGGAGAAGGACCTGGCAATCCACTCCCAAGGCAATCCCGAAACAGTCAGCCATTGAAAACCCTATGAGGGTCGCTATGAGTCAGATACCGACTCGACAGCACCTAACAACAACAACAACAACAATCATAATATTTATATATTTTAAATTTTATATCACAGTATTTAAGTCACAGGATATCAAGAAGAAGAGTTAAAAGCCCTCAAGGACTTTACCTTCTTTTCTCAGAAGGGGTTGTTCATTTTATGTTCTATGATAATAGTTGTATTATGTCAGGCAGAATGATGACCTTGTTGGTGTTTTTATTTGGAGACTAAGTGTGATTTGAGAAGGTGCATATGACACCCAAGTTGATAAGGGGTAGATTTGTGATGTTTTACTTTATGTGCCAGATATTTGATTAAACTGTATTTTGTATTTTGTATATGTCTGTCAGGGAAGTTTCTGAATGAGATGAATATTTGAATCAATAGACTATCTCAGTCAGCTTGCCATCTCCAGTGGGGCAGTGGCTACCCAATCCATAGGTTGCTTGAATACAACAAAAATAACAGATAATGTACTTTCTAAGTCTGTCCTTAAGTGGATACCCCAGTCTTCTTATGTTTTTAGACTTGGCCTTGGGCTGGAATTCCATTAGCTTTTCTGAATATATATATATGTGTGTGTGTGTGTGTGTACACACATATACATATACATATATATAATCAGTGTATACACATATATATGATGTTGTTCTATCCATATATTTATGTATATACATATACACACATATAGTAGCAATGTGCAGTATGGAGTCTTGTAGTTTCAGAAATGACTTGTATTCATCTTTTGTTATCAGTATATACTGTGTATTACAATTTTAATACAATTATTTCCTTTCTTAAAGGGGATACATTGTTGGCACCCTCTGTATCTGTACTTCATTACATACATATTTCAAATATGATTAATATAGTGTGTGCATATATTGTGTGTGTGTTTTTTTCTGGCCCCTTTATGTATATTTTAATGGCTTTGTTCTCTTAATATCTCAGACTAATACAATGGGGAAATAAGAAACAGTGGAACAAAGTGTTGGGGGAAAGAATTTAATACCTAGTCATAAATGAGCCAATCTATATTCAAGTTTGATGGCAAGAAATGTTCAGACATCCAAAAATTTGAAAAATTTATAAGCTAAGTGTCTTCCTTTTTTTCTTTTCTACAAGTAGTTAGAAAATAAAGCTGAAACATTTTATTTCTTCAACATTTATTGAATGTTATTCACTGTTTACATTCCATAACATATTATAGTCAAGATTCCCATCTTGATCTGCTAGCCTGACCTATTCTATGAACTCCACAATTAATATTGGGGCACTAGATGTCATGAAAGGACACCTTGGCCTAATTGTAGTATGTTGGACAGAATTTTGGTGGACAAGGTCATCAGCATGATCACCCTGGTACATATTTGTCCTGGTGGATAAGTGACCCCAGCACACAGGGCAGCCATACCGTCAGGGCCATATTAAGTCAATATTGAAGGTGCTGTTTTAATATCTTCTTAATGTTAATAAATTCTGTATGGACTATGTTGTTGTTTGGTGCCATCAAGTCAGGTCAGACTCATAGCCACTCTACATGCAAGAGATGAAACAGTACCTGGCATGGCCATGCTCAGCACTGTGTCAATGCTTTCTGCTATTAGTAGGTTTCCAACAGATTGTTTCTTGGGAGTGGCTTGCCAGGTCCTTCCAAGTCTACAGCACTTGGTGTTCCCAGGTGGTCTCCTATCCAAGTACTAACCAGACCTGACCCTGCTTAGCTTCTGAGTGGATGCCAGTGTGGTATGGCTGTAGGCAACCTAAACAATAGCATCCATTAATAGGGAAATTGTTGAGTAAAAATAAAAACATACAGTACTTACTTGTTAAAATAAATTTTATTCTATGTATATAATGTATATAATGATTTGTGAACAACATCTACAATATATATTTTGATGGAACAATCAACATAGAAATAGTATCTATGGTATTATTCTCTCTTTTAATAAATACCTTTATACGTGTGTTCATTATATATACATGAAAAATATTTTATAAAAATAGCTCAAATATGCTGCTTACCCAGTAAAGTAACAATCTATATTTCTCCAAAGTTATTTAGGTTTCTTGCAAGTATTTATAAAGGCGGAAAATTATAATATTCCCTGAAAGACTATGTGTCAGTGTAGCTGTGGATTGCATCAAAATTATCAAAAGTACATTTTTCTCCTTGTAGAGCATGCACAAATACTTTAAAATTTTTAAGCCATTTCATATGATAATATAAATCTCTCTGTGGGCTTAACTTTATTTCTACCCTTGTGTAAATCAACTTTTCAATGATATTTTTGACTTTGGGCCAGGACCTGTAGTTGCTTAATGTCAATGTCTTTCATATTTTTATTAGTAGCATCTCTTAAACAGAAAGCTGAAGTACTTTGCTAAAATTTCACCAATAAATGGTGAGGTGAAAATTTGATCCAGCAATCTATGATTTTATTGTTCTTGTTATCAAAAATGATATTAATTTCCCTGGAGGAAATAAATGTGAAATAAATAAATTATGTAGTGTTAGATGAATACCTTTAAAAGTAGCAATAAAATAAAACCATAATTTTTAATTAAAATTGCCAGAATATTTAGATGCAGTCATAATTATATGCTTGGAATGGTCCTAATATGTGTCAAATAATTATGTAGTTATTACAAAAATTATGCCACAAATATTAAAAAAGAAAATTTCCTCTAGTATTTTCCTTGTACCCAATATATTTTGTTTATTTGGGAAGATCCTAAGAAAGCCTTTTGCTGAGACTTTTGCTACAATTCATTCTTTAACTTCACAATTTAAAGTGTTATTCACTGAGATTCAAGAGGTTTCCTAAAGAACAAAATTGCTCCAGACACTGCCCATAAACTTTGTAATATACTGTGCTTCATTTCACCTAAGACCTTAGATTTCCTGGTAGCTGTTAAGCTTTTCACTTGATAGAGAAAAGACTTTTGTAGATGACACAGCCATACCTTTTTTTTACTTTGTCCTCGCATGGTTTGGGAGTGTTCCAGAGATTATTGATTACCTTTCTTCCTCTATATCCTCTGTGTCCTGACAGGGCCTAGAATATAAAACAGAAGGAGTATTTCCTGAATTTAAGGGTTCTTACAAAACAAAGTTCCTTTTCAATAGAAAACTGGGTAACAGAAATGTATATTTTTTTCTAAAACTAAGTAACCTGTCACCTCTCATTATTAAGCAATATTTTAATTATTTTATTTTATGTCATAGAGTAAATACAGGTTATGCAATTTTGTGAAGATAAATAATTCTGACAACAAATTAATTTAGAGTAATAAAATGATAGCTATTTATAAACTTTTATATGCTCTTCACAACATGTGCAGGTCTGCCCACATAGATATGAATCTGTGGATAATTGAGAAAGCATACATTTTCTTACTCCTGTGCTTATACGCTAGCATCAGTAACCTTAAATAAAAATCTTGCTTTGATATTTACATTTTAATGACACATTTCCTATGCATCCAATGAACATTAGCCCTGCAGCCGTACCCCTGTGTTATCCGATCTCTTCAGATCTCAGAAGCTAAGCAGGGTCGGGCCTGGTTAGTACTTGGATGGGAGACCTCCTGGGAACACCAGGTGCTGTAGGCTTGGGAGACTGACCCGGCAACTGACTCCCAAAAATCACTTCGCTGTTGAAAACCCTATGAACAGCAGAGAAGCACTGACAATAGTGTTTCTGTTGTGTGTAGAGTCGCTATGAGTCAGATACAGACTTGATGGCACCTAACAACAACAGCAATGAACATTAAGCATTAGATGTTCTTGCATGCACAGCCTCCTTCTCAAGTTCATAGTGGCATAGCAATGTTTTTCTAATGTCGCATATTTCTGAAAATATGCAAAACTAACATAACTTACTGAAATCAACAAAGGCCAGTGACTTGCTCTGTGGAACTTCCCTCATCATATTTTCTCTCTTGTCAGGTACTGTTGGAGAAACCATGGACATTTTTGATATTCAGGCTGCAAGAAGTTAGTTGAGGATATACCAGTATTTAGTTGAGAAGACGTGGTTGTTGTGATGTGCTTCACAGTCATTTCCATGCACAGTTAATTTGTTTCTAACTATTTCACTGCAGAAATGACTACCTGGGAGTCTACTATCTAACACTCTTTCAAATCACCCAGCCCTTGGCAAAAACGGACTAGTTTACTGTGACTTGAACATGTACTAAGGTGAGCACAGGAGGACATATGTGAATAGTGGAAGAAAAGTAAGGATGGTAAAGTTCCCACTACCATATAGGTAAAACTGAGCTTGGGTGATTCAGTTTTTGTTGACATCAAATCAAATCAGAAGTTATCTCTTGACAGTTCATGCTAAATAATGTGACATACACAACTACAAATGTGAAATAAAAATGGAATTGCCCAAAATTTCTGTTTGTGCATGTATTTCCTGATAGGAGAATACTTATGGTTTTGGCTATGGCAAAAATGAACAAACAAATGAAAACAAACAAATGGCAAAGGCTATTTAAACACAGCCAGATAGGCTTATTCATTGAGAAATGCAAAAGGTATGTGTCCACATTGTCAGTAGCTTTATTGAACTGTACTGACAAGTGAGAGATTCACCTCTAGACAAACCATCAATAGGAAGCTTAGATTTTGAGATGAAACATTCTAATAATTATATACAGAGCTGGAGTTTAGCTCAGTTGGTAGAGTGCTTGCTCTGTGTGCTGTGGGGCCTTGGGTTTGATTCCTTGCACTGCAAAAACAGGGAAGGACCTGGCAGCCCACTCCCAAAACAACCCCAAAACAATTATCCATTGAAAACCCTACAAACAGCAGAAAAGCACTGTCATAGAACCTGATACAGTGTCCAGGAGTGTTTCGTTCTGTTGTAGGTAGGGTTCCTAGGAGTCAGACACAACTAGAGGTCACTTAAAAACAACAAAAGATGATGTATAACTGGCAATAGAATGGGATGTATTATTATAGAACTTCATCATCTTATTCATTTTCCATATGGAAGATGATAAAAAAATAAACATTTGGCCTTTATTACTATCAATCTGATTATGTAAGGTTATTTTTATATGCTATAATTTTCCGTCCCTTAACAGCTCATGAAATCAATTTTATGGTTAGTCATCATCATTTTCTTAAATATTTATAAAACCATTAAATACACTTTAGCAAAATTGTTAATTTAATACATGTGAATATTTGTATGTGTACTGGTTTGTGACATATAGAACTAGGTTGTTCTAACAATTTTTATAGGTTATTCACTTCAGCTTCTTCAAGATTAAAATTGTCCATTGCTTTTCTGTAAGTAGTGTTTTAATGTTTTTCATTATCTGTAAGTGTAAGCTAAATATTTTCTTATTACAGGCCTAACCCACAAAGTCCACAGCCATAGCTTAGCATGTGATCCTGCCCAATCTCAGAAGCTAAGCAGTGTTGGCATGGTTAGTGCTTGGATGGGAGACTGCCTGGGAATACCAGGTGCTGCAGGCTAGGGAGAAGGACCTGGCAGCCCACCCCATCATAGAAGAGAAGCGCTGATAATAGTGCCGAGGATGGCACAATGTCAGAGAGTTTTTCGTTCTGTTGTACATAGAGTCCCTATGAGTTGGACCCAACTCAGGCATTGAACAACAACAACAAACTCACAAAACTAAAAGACAGTGAAAGCTATTAACTCCATTTGAGTCAGGGGTGAGAGGATAGAATGTGTAAGAAAATTATCTCACATATTTGGGGGAAATTAAGTAAGAAGTCACAGAATATTTAAATTCAGTTTTCCAGTAATATTTACTTATATTTGAGCAAATTTTTAAAAGTATTCTTAGAGTATGGGATGTAGATCAGTGGAAAAACATGTGCTTAGTATGTGTGAGGAGCCCCTGAGTTCAATCTCCATCATCCATAAAAAATTAATTGATAATTTTAATTTTTTTCTCTAGTTAGTAGCTGACTCATATCTTATTCTAAGAAAATCTGTTGTTTTAGCTATTAAACTTCTAGTTTGATTTCACCACTCTACTTTGCAAGATCACAGATCTATTCTTAAAATAATTAGACTTGTCTACACTTCTATTATGGGAGAATGACCTGGAAGCCGACTCTCAAAACAACCTTAAAACCATCAGTCATAGAAAACCCTGTGGATATCGGAGAAGCACTGACATGTTGTGAGGCATGGCACAGTGTCCGACAGTGTTTCATTCTGTTATACACAGGGCTGCTATGAGTTGGACTTGACTGGACAGCACCTAACAACAACAACAACAACAACAACATATCTATTATCATTGAGGTCTACGGTCACATCATGCTGGAGTCTGGTCTCATTAGATCTCAGAGGCTAAGTAGGGTTGGCACTGGTTAGTCTTTGGATGAGAGACAGCCTGGGAATGTTGGGTACTGTAGGCTTGGGAGAAGAACCTAACAGCCTACTCCTGAAACAATTAGTCATTGAAAACCTTATGAATAGCAGAGAAGCACTGACAATAGTGCCAGGCATAGCAAAGAGTTGGCCAGTGTTTTCTTCTGTTGCATATAGGGTCACTATTAGCTGGACTCAACTTGACAGCACCTAACAACAACAACATTATCATTGATGAGTCTGAAAAATGCCAAATCATCAAGGGGAAAAATAAGATTGAGACAGTCAATTTCAAGTCAGATGTCTTTGTATTATGAGATCTCCAAAGAGCAGCAATGGTTAACCCTCTATGTGAAGAAATTTTCCTCTAGTGCCTAAATCATTGGATAGTATATGCTTTTAATTAATTCATTCAATGGATTTGTATTGATAATCTCTTCTATTATAGGCACTGGTAAAAGAGTCAGAGATTCAGAGATAGATAAGCATTCTTCTTACTCTCAAGACAGGATTTTGATTTCAGAAATATGGATATGCAAAATAAACTTCCAGTAGTATATACTACACACAAAATAGCAATCAAGAGAAACAGACATATTTTAGTTTATAAAGAAGAATGTTCAGGAAAGAGTAAAAGAAGAGTGTGTTATTGTATATAACTAAGGCAAACAGTAAAATTTGTAACAAGAAGGATGAAAAAGGCGGTTCAATGGGTGATGGTGGTTTGAAGAAAGATTAGAACTAGCTGAGGCAGTATATTAAAAAATTATCAGCCGGGCACAGTGGCACACGCCTGTAATCCCAGCAACTCTGGAGGCAGAGGCAGGAGGATCACAAGTTCGAGACCAGAGGCAGTCTGTGTAATTTAGCAAGACCCTGTCTCAAAAAGTGAAAAAATGGGCTGGGCGTGCAGCTCAGTGGTCCAGCACTTGCAAAGCAAGCAAATGCAAGGCCCTGGGTCCAACCCCTTAGTACCACACACACACACACACACACACACACACACATAGACACACACAAAGAATTATCTTAATGTATTTGGACTTAATTCCAAAACAATTAATGTCTTTAAACAAAAGAATAATTAAAACCATTTCACAAAAATCCATTGAAGTACATTAGAAGTATGGAGTCATACAGTGCTTAATACTGGGGAATATCCTGGTATTCCATTGTAGAAATTCCAATGCAAATAATGAAATTATTAGCTAAGATACAGGCAATGGTAACAGAAAAATTATTGAATGACTTTATGTGCTTTAGGGAGGCCACGTAACCCCGTGTTCATGACTATCTTGATATTAGTAATGATGGTGAGGGGTATTATTTATTTAAATTTAACCTTCCAATTTTAGCTGTGTTGATAGTGAGAATAGTGTTTCTATTCATTATAATTAAGAAATAAAAAAAGTAGTAGAAAAAAATTAGCTTCACTTTTTGAGTCACGAGTGAGGTTGCCTAATCAACAGTTTGCAATAGGGCGCTTAAGAGGAAAAATATGCCTTAGGAAGAAAAGATGGATTAGAAGTGTCAAGTTCTGAGATAAAGATATGAATACAGATTAAGAAGAATAAAAGTTCAAGAATGGAGCAATGAAGAATATTCATGTCTGTCTACAAGGAAAAATGGAAAAAGTTCAAACCAGAAAATGTTAAAAAATGGTTAGAGAATCATAAAAGAAAAGTCAGAGAAGAGTGATAAGCATAGAAGTCACTTCTATCAAGAGCTTGTTACTGTGGTCTTCCAGGTTGAAAACAACACTTTTTTTTTTCAGGGCCTCAGGCCTGTTAGGCAAAATCTCTACCACTGAGCTATTCCTTCTGCCTCTTTTTTATTTTGAGACAGAGTCTCCCTAAGTTGCACAAGTCACCTCTGGCCTCAAACTCATGATCTTCTTCCTCCTCCACCTCCCAAAATGCAGGGATTACAGGTGTGCATTACTGCTTCCAGCACCACAACAGTTCTTAAGAGATAAACACACACATACACACACACACACACACACACACACACACACACACACACACACACAGCATAATGACTAACCTGGAATATTTTTTCATCCTTAAAATCACACATAGATAGAAAATGACTCCTTTTATTATTGTTATTAGGTGCTGTTGAGTCGAGTCTGACTTATAGAGACCCTATGCACAACAGAATGAAACACTCCCCAACACTCTGCCATGTCTGGCATTATGTCAGTGCTTCTTTGCTATTTGTAAGATTTTCAATGCTTGATTGTTTGGGGATTGCTTCTGGAGTGGATTACCATGTCCTTCCCCCTGGTGGTAGTGGAGATCAAACCCAGGGCCTCAAGAGAGTGGACAGCTGTACTCTACCAACTGGCCTAAACTGCAGCCCCATTCTATTACTAGTCTTTGAGAAAGATGAAGGGGAAAATTAGGATTGGCGAAGTCTAACATTTGATGGTTTATTTTTCAAATGTACTTTTGCATGTGTATATTTGCAAATATTTATTGTTATATTTTATTAATAATTTAATTTGCATGCTTTTTACCAAACTTTATAGTAATGCTGGTTGACAAACTATATGGTTTGTTTGGTTTAACAATATTCTGGTCAGGTTAACGTAAGAATGTAGGCCAGCATTATAGTTGCTTGGAGGTCTACTTTTATTCAGTGTGCCCCATATTTTGGGATATTCCTATTATCATTTTCTGTTTTCAGCATTTTCAAACAATTCAGTCCTGAGTTTTATCAGAGCAGACAAGCATGAAATGAATTTTCTATCATGGTTTATAAACATCAGGAGAGCTCATAGATCAGTAACATTAGATGGCACTGGTGCTTGATGTTTAACTTCTTTTTATTTAAGTAGGCAAATTCCATCAAGCATTATTTTGAAATCCCAAGGACAACGATTGTCCTAATTTTGGAGCAATATCTTTCTCTACTTTAAATTGATGACTCTTTTATAGTAGTGTCTTCTATTCAAAATAATTTATTTAAGGTTTGTGATTAGACTTAGCTATTAAACCATTTATATTTCTCTCAATAGATAAACATAATTATTTGTATTATCAGTTAACATTGTTTAACTCAGTATCACTTTTGAAGTGTTTAATATTTATAATACTTTATTTTGATTATTAATTTAAAGGATAAGGCACTACATTATTAATTTGAGAATACTGAAATAAGCTTTTGCATTAAAAATCAAATATAACAAGCAGATAAATACCTGCAGATCTTTTTCATTCTGTTAAACTTGCAAATAAGTACTGCAGTTTTAAGTGATCTACATGTCTCTAATGCTAACATATAATAATAATCTCAAATTACATATTGTCAGAAGTCACACCGTGCTACTTCTACACTTACGTACTCTTTTTTATTAACATTTACTTGTATGTATTATGAAATACAGAGTGGTAATTCAATTCACCTATACACTGTACAGCCTGCAGCCGTAGCCCTGTGGCATCCGATCCCGTCAGCTCTCGGAAGCTAAGCAGGGTCAGGCCTGGTTAGTACCTGGATGGGAGACCTCCTGGGAACACCAGAAGTTGTAGGCTTGGGAGAAGGACCTGGCAACCCTCTCCCAAAAATCAATCTGCCATTGAAAACCCTATAAACATCAGAGAAGCACTGACAATAGTGTTTCCCCTGTTGTACAGAGGGTCGCTATGAGTCGGATACCGACTCAACGGCACCTAACAACAACATACACTGTACAATTATCAAGTCAGGATTGTTGACACTTCCATCTCCTTGAATATTTTACAAAAAAAATTTTGATTAACATGTAATGATAACTGTGCACATTTATGAGGTATAGTGTGATTTTTTGATTTTCATAGAGTTGCATCCTGTATTTTGCCCTTGTTCTCTCCCTTTCCTCCTCTATGTTGTCCACCTCTGCCTCCCACTTTCCCTATCACCTTCTTCTTCCCACAAGTCCTCTCCTCCTTCATATTGGGTCCACTTGTATTTTCCAATAACAAAACCAAGCATGAAGATCAGTGGAACAGAAGACTCAGATATACACCCACACTGCTACAGCCACCTGATCTTTGACAAAGGAGACAAAGACATACACTACTGAAAAGCCAGGCTGTTCAACAAATGGTGCTGGGAAAACTGGATATCCATCTTTAAAAGAATGAAAGTAGACTTGTATTTCTCAATCTGTGTGATAATCAACACACTTTTATTAGCTCACCACTTATTCATTGTTTCAATGAACTTAAATCCAAATAATTTGTGTTAAGAAACCTCAAAAAAAAGATATTTTGTTTTTAGTCCTCATTTTAATTTTCCAAGGACAATTAAGAAAATTTTGAGGACTTGAATTTAGGGAATAAATAGTTTTAATTTTTTATTTACTTTTTTAGTTGACAAATAATTTTACATATTTTTGAGATACCATGTGACATCTGATATATGCATACATTTGTAAAATAATATCAAACTAATTAACATGCCTATCAGCTGATATATATACTTACTATTTTTTCATAGTAACCACATTTAAAGTCCATTCATAATTTTGAAATAAATATTAGAGATTGTTCTTTTTAAGTCATAGAGGAGGTGGGCAGATTGGTCATTGTGCATATTTACTGAAGATGGCCCAAAGTTCTATTTCCTAGTTCATTTGCTCTGAGAGACTACAAAATAGACAATAATAATGGATAAAACGAAAGTAAATGCTTAGTTGTTTTCTATCATTCTACAACATGGATGCCTTCTCAATTGTGTACTGTTTTCTTTGGTCCCTGAGAGACAAACAAAATTGCTGCAAATGTTTGAAGAAGTACAGTGATTTTTCATCAGTCCAATTAAGTGCTACCACCTGACTGGGAAAACACTGCAAACTCCCCCCCTGAAAAAAAAAAGTCATGTAGGAGTCTGTAGCTAGACAAACATGTACAGGAGGAAGGAAGAGATTGTCATATGAAACCAAGATTAGAAGAACATTCCCAATCTCCACTCAGATTCACCCCTATTGTGATCAGACTTATCCTGATAATCAAGAGACAAAACCACAAGGACCCTGGAGCATGCATAGCACCAAAATTCTTCTCCCTTAGGTTACCCATGTTTATTATACAATCATTAACAAATACGTCAGTAGCATGGGTCTTTTATGCCCTCAGCCCCTCCCCTTTGGGTTTCCCTTGGGTACTCATGGGAAAAATTGGTGGGTACACATATGCACAATAAAGTGAGACAAGGCAGTACTCAGGAGAGGAGACTTATCTGTCTTAACTCTGACATCACAAGAGGAAGGAGACTATAAAAAAAATTCTTAACGACCCAGAACACAAGGCCTAGGCTGCTTTGGTGACTTAAGATGGCCCAAAAATTCTACTTCCTAATCCACTTGCTCTGAGAGACTACAAATTGGACAGTAATAATGGATAAAACTGACCCACCCTTGGGTAATCCCGCCCCTGGTTCTCTTTCACTTTAAACAGTAAACTGTTATGTAAACTGTGTGTCTAGGCTGAATTCTTTCCTTTGAGAATATTCAATTTGAGAAGACAAGAACCAAGGAGAGCGTCAACCCAGTAACAATTTCAGGCACATCTTCTGCTTGAATGGCTTCTGATGTCTTTCCTCAACCCTCATTAACAACATATAGCTATTCCCTGTGTATACCTCAGTTTTATTGGATAATATAGGTCTATCTTGTTTCTGAATTAAGGTATTTTAAACTCAGGGAAGATCATGAAGTTTTATTTTCTGTCTACCATAATTCTAGAGTAAAATCTTTGTACAATACAGGCTTATTAAGGCTATTGATTATTTTGCTGGCCCAGTGAATTCTAAAGTAGTGTGGTTTAAGTATTTTGCAGTTAAACATCATTTTTTCCAATATTTTTTTGAACGGCTTATATGTAAGGGCATATAACACAGTGTCTCCCAGCTTCCTAAAATGAAAACCAACGACATGGTACAAAACTAAAAGAAACTTAAAGAAGGATTGGAAGAGAAAGATCATATAATTACCTGGAACACAATATTCAGTTGAAAGAAATCAATGTAGTTTTCCTTTTAGGATACCTCGATTTTTCTCATGAAAAAGAAGCCAGTAGAAAAATAACATAATATGAAATACAGAAAGATAGTGAATTGATCTCTTGCTTCAGACACCAGAGCTTGACAGAAAGTTTCCTTTTACCTGTGTAACCTGTTTTTTTTGAGGTGACAAGTAGTGATCTTGTTTTTGTTCCCCAAACAACATCTCTGTAGAATTACCAACACATAATTAAGAAGGAGATTGTGTATATGTCTATGTTTTGGCTGGTGTTGAGTTGGAAAGTAGTGGTATTTTCTTTGCTTCATGAGAGATATAATACTGAAAAATTATGCCACGTGTTAGGGTAGGGAGAATAATCCTGGAAGCAACGTATGTCAGGAATGATTCAATTCCACATGATCTGCAAAAGTAGAGTATCAACAAACCAGGTAGCAGGATCCTGTAGACTAAATTGTTTCCTCTCATAATTCACATATTGAAACCTTAAACCTCCCAGCATGACTGTAATTGGAGACAGGATCTTTAGCGTGGTAATTAAGGCAAATGACATCATAAGGGTGGGACACTAGTCATATAGGACTAGTGTCCTTATAAGAAGAGGAGGAGACACTGAAGATCTCTCTTTCTCCATTTGTTTACAAAGAAAATGCATGTGAGAACATAACTGACAGGCAACCAGGGACAAGTTAGGGAGAAAAGCCTCACCAGAAACCACCTGGATGGTACTTGGATGGGCTTCTAGTCTCTATAACTGTGAGAAAATAATCTTCTTTCTAAGTCACTCAGTTTGTGGTACTTTCTTATGGCAACTTAAGCACACCAATAGAGACAGAAAGAGAAGATATCTTCTCTTTAGGGAAGAACTAAATTGTTCAAGAGTTTGGTGCATACCAAGAAATATCTGTGCACTGTATTCCACATGTAGATCAAAGAAGAATTGTTAAAGATGTCAGTACAAAATGGAAAATGGCAAAACAAAAATGGCAAAAGTGCCTACTGCCAAGTACTGGTGTTTGTCTCATCTTGACCCTTTGAAAGTAAGAGGGAGACATACCATATTCCTCCTAAGTAAATACTTGTGGGAGCAACTGCAAAAATTATGAACTTAAATTCCTAACAGAATATCTTAAAAAACCTCAGTGAAAATAGGAGAACAAAAATAGAATATGAGAAGATAAGGAGACAAATGAAAGAAAGAATTAAAAATATAGTTAACATGTAATGTCAGAAATAAATTTAAAAATTGATGTACTTGATATTAAGGAAAACTGAATTGGTGTTACAAAAGATAAGCTTGAGAAGTTAGTGCAGAAGACACAAGATGAGACAAACACATAAATAGAATGAAGAGGAAAATAATTATAAAGAAAAATAATTTAGATAATTGTGGAAATTAACATTAGACAAGCAGATAGGGCTCAAATAAGTGAACAGATTTTTTTCTAAAAAGTTGCTTAAAATAGGTGACAGGTAGTATGAAATTAACCAAATAGATAAGTCATATTAAAATCCCATCTCCAGTGTAACTCAAACCAGGTATATTCAAGTTAATGAAGATACAATAAAAATAATTACAATAACTAAATATAGAATTTAAGTAGATATTTCTGTTTTCAAAAAGAAAGACTAAATGTACTTTTCATTTTTCTCTTGCTGAGGACAATTCAGTAAGCTAGACATTATAAATAGAAAAGCATGAGAAACCTCTGATAGTAATAGGAGACTAGCTAGGGACTTCTGCTCCTCTTTTGCCTCATATACTTGAGAAGCTAGCAAGTTAAAATGCCAAAAGACTCACACAATACAAAGAAAATAAAAAAAACAAAAAAAGTCCAACAACTAAGAGACTTCAGGAAAAGTCTATCTCTATCTGAAAAATAAAAACTAAAAAATTTTAAAAATGAAAAATGAAGAAAACAGGAAAGAGGCAATCTAGAAAGAAAATTTAGGCAATAAACACTCTCATTTAGACAAACCTAGAATAACAGATTGCTGTACTCCAATCTCTACCAGCAAAGACCTACCAATCCAGAATGCTATATCAAAAATAATAAACAAATAAAAATTTTCAGTAATAAGAGAAAATTATGACATTCTTAGATGAATGAAGTTTCACCATGAAGTTTATTCTAAGTGAGTGGCTAAAGGAAGGTATTTATGTAGAAAAAATAACTAAGAATGCAATCAAGAAACATTAGAAAAGAATAAAGAATAAAATAAGAAAAATAATCTGGATAAATATGATTGTTGTTGTTAGGTGCCGTCGAGTCAGTATATGACTCATAGCAACCCTCATAGGGTTTTCAATGGCAGACTGTTTCGGGATTGCCTTGGGAGTGGATTGCCAGGTCCTTCTCCCATTTCTGCGGTGCTGGGAATTGAACTTGGGGCCTCAGAGACTGCAGCGCAGCACTCTACCAACTGAGCTAAATCCCAGCCCAAATATGATAGTCTTACCTTCTAAATTACATTTGAGAGTTGAAGAAAAAATAAGAACACTGTATAATGTAGTTGTTGATTATTTATATAGAGAATATAACTAAGACACTTGTAAATGAAGAATAGTAAGGAAAAGCTAGCAGGAGTTTCTGTACTTTTCTTGAACTACTAAAATTCAACACTTGTAGACAATGGAAAGTTGTGTACATAAAACATAATAGCAAGAGCAAATAAAAAAACCTACATAAAGAGATATAATGAACATATAGTTTCTCTTACTAGAATTCTAAGAAGTCTAATGAGCTCAAAAAGACAGAAAGGAAAACAGAAAAGCAGAGAAAAGAAAATAGAGAAGAATATGGCATTCTTAATCTATAAAATATCAAAAATTAACTTAATTATAATTTGTCTAAATATGCAAAGTATGCAAAGTAAAAGAGACTTACAGAGTAGATCAAAATGACACAAATATATGTCATCTATAAGAAACTCGCCTGCAGCCGTAGCCCTGTGGCATCTGATCCCGTCAGATCTCAGAAGCTAAGCAGGGTTGGGGCTGGTTAATACGTGGGTGGGAAACCGCCTGGGAACACCAGTTGCTGTAGGCTTGGGAGAAGGACCCCGCAACCCACTCTCAAAAATCAATTTGCCATTGAAAACCCTATGAACGGTAGAAAAGCACTGACAATAGTGTTTCCCCTGTTGTACGTAGGGTCGCTATGAGTCAAATACTGACTGGATGGCACCTAACAACAACAATAACATAAGAAACTCATTTTTATCATAACAGATGTAGGTTGAAAATTTAGAAACAAACAAACAAAAAACTGGAAATAGCACTGCTAGCTACAAGAAGAGTTGGAAGAAAGTTAATATATAAATTGCTAGCAAAGTGCAGAGAAACTTTCTCATGGATTACAGGAAGGAATGAAAAATGGTTCAACTACTCTGGATAGTAGCATAACAATTTATTTACATTCTGAATATATACCTTCCATACAACCAGCGCCTGCAGCTGTAGCCCTGTGGCATCCGATCCCGTCAGATCTCGGAAGCTAAGCAGGGTTGGGCTTGGTTAGTACCTGGATGGGAGACCGCCTGGGAACACCAGAAGCTGTAGGCTGGGAGAAGTACCTGGCAACCCCCTCCCAAAAGTCAATCTGCCATTGAAAACCCTATGAACATCCGAGAAGCACTGACAATAGTGTTTCCCCTGTTGTACAGAGGGCCGCTGTGAGTCGGATACTGACTCGACGGCACCTAACAACATACAACCAGCAATTGCATTCCTAGATATTTATCAAAAAGAAAGGAAATTCTATGAGGACAAAAAAAATCTGTACGTGACTATTCATGACATTCATTTGTAATAGGCACAAATTGTAAATAACCAAAATGTGCTTCAATTAATTTGCATTATATACAACTTTAATTGTTGGATTAGTATTTTTCTCATAGGAAATAGCTGTTCATTCTTCTCCAAACATGCTTTCATATAATTAGGGATTTTTGATGCATTAGAGAACATGCTGGAATGTTGAAGGAGATACTTTAAAGAGGACATTTTTAATTCTGTGTCAGTTTGGGGCTCCTAGAAGCATCAAGAGTACAATTAGAAGAAACTTGTTAGCAAGAAAGTCAGGGAAAACTGAAATGGAGGAAAACGAAGGTGTGCAGATAGAAATTTAAGATCTTGATGCAGGTCTGGTGATAAAAGAACATGGAGGAAGAGGGAGGATTGAAGAAATAGTCTGAGATGGAAGTGCAACTCTAAGAATGCCTTGGATAGGCCAGATGTAGGGCACTTCAGGGCAAAGATCACCTGTAGAGATGCTACTCGCTGGGCAGAGATGGCCAGGACCCAGAAGCCCCACTGCACTTAGTCATTGGCTAGAAGTTGCCAAGCAATCTCTTGACTTGGACTCTTTGGTACCTCCCCAAGTTGCTATGGCTAGAGGCTTTCAGCTGGGTGTATTCCACATGAATCTGGATGAAGTGGCATCTGGAAATTTCTTACCTAAAACCATATTCTCATTTAAAAGCTCTGAACCTAGTACTTCCTTCAGTATAAAGTCATTTTATTCTGAACCAATGCATATTTGCACACTTCTATTTCTGTAGCTTTGCTATTTATGACAGTATGAAATGACCTTTATCCTTTTCTCTGTTGCTTTCTTCTTTTTACTTTCGGTCTGTTCAGTTCTAGAACTTTTGTGCTTGTCTAGTGTCATTCTTTATTTAATTACTATACATGTTTAGTTAGCTCATTACACACACACACACACTCACACGCACACAAGATATCTTAGTTATTTGATTGGGTAATATACTAGTACACACTTTGTTGAAATTTCAGAGTGAACCTATACTTTAATCTGTATCAGAAGATTCAACTTGTTAAGGGATATTTTGTTGATTAGTCTTACAAGTCTACATGTTCTAGATCATGCTACGATCCCTGCCACACAGCCCTTTGGATTGTTTCATATATGTTAAAACCCATCCAAACGAAGAAGCCTCTCCTACATGGTTTTATGTATCTTAATTCAAGGAGTTCCCTCTGAGACCCTATTCTTATAGAATACAGATAACAAAATGTAATATACATGGTGTGGTTGCCATGTTTATCTAATAGAAATACTGTCATATTCCTGTGATGCGACTGCTAGATTTGCAGCATATGAACCTAGTAGCTTTTCTTTACTCCTGTTGGTGATATTTGGCTAATGCTATATGCATGTTGATGGTTTGTAATATGTTTACATGTTTTTCAAAATTATAGGATAAGACAATATAAATTTAGGATTGGTAAGTATTATGAAAATTTAGGCAAGCAAAACAAGTAAAATCTCTGTGAATGGTCTTTGTTTATCTAGAGCTGTAGGTTTTCAAAATAATTCTAAACTAAGAAAGACCCTGAGTTTTTTCTGCTTAATGATCATCAGATATTAATGTACTGAACAGGCACAGAATTCTAGAATGTGATCTGAAGTACAGTAGGGTCAACCAGCTACCACTTAGAAGGAAAAGATCTCTGGCTCAGTAATGCTTCTTGCCCATTTAATTTGCCTATGTTTGACAAGAGCTGAGAAGAGGAGAATCTAATGTACAAGACAAGATGGAAGCAGAAGAAAGAGATACAGTGGCAAACAGATAGGATCTAAAGACAGATAGGATCTAAAAAGGGAGTGGAAAAACAGAGAAAAATTTGAAGGTATAAAATAGAGTCATAAGAGCAATAGGTCAAGATCTCTTCTGGCTCCTGGAAGGTAAAGAACCGCCTTCATATCCACACTGCTCAAGAACATCTTAGGGAAGTTACTTTTTTTTCTTGTGCTTTATACTGAATATGATTGTTTTCTTAATTAGTCATAATCAGACATGTCAGATGCTTAGGGCAGTGCATGGCATATGAGAAGCATTCTAGAAATGCAGTCTACTACTAAACACATCAATGCTAAAGGCATGGTCAGTAATATGGTCTGGCAGCTCTGAAGAAGGGAGGTTCACTCTACACACTGCTTCCTCACCATTTTGATATCAGAGCACTTGGCCAGAAATACTCTTCCCCTCCCCATCCCCACACACTTCCGGAGAGATTGATAGCTTCTTATACTTTGGGGAAAATCTTATTCTGACCCTTATATAAATACATTATTTAAACATATGTTTCCCCTAGGGATGTTTTAAAGTAAGCAGTGTTATCTTAAATATGTTATTTTCTTTCCACAACTCTTGAATTAAACCTGACTGGAGTCAGTCTGTTGAGAACTGTATTATTAGTCTCCTAAAAAAGACAAATTTATTTTCTGTTGTTAAAAACCTTAATACCATGATATTTGATAAAATATATACAATATATGCCTGTAGCCATACCACTGTGGTGCCCGATCCCGTCAGATCATGGAAGCTAAGCAGGTTCAGGCCTGGTTAGTACTTGGATGGGAGATAGCCTGGGAACACCAGGTGCTGTAGGTTTAGGAGAAAGACAAGGTAACCCATCCCCCCACATAAAAAAGAAAAACAGTCAACCATTGAAAAGCGCATGAATAGCAGAGAAGCACTGACAATAGTGTTTCACCTGTTGTACACAGGGTCTCTATGAGTTGGACTCAACAACACCTAACAACAACAACGACAACAATATACAATATATAATTTAATGCTGAAGATAAACTCTATAATTCTTTTTCCTCCCAAAATTTTTACATAAAAATTCAACGTGTCAAATGTTAAGAATTGCAGTAACTGTGTGAAAGAGAAATATTCAACACAGAAATAGTAGTGAGACAAATGTAGGAAGATTAAAATTTTTGCTTGTGGCTTTAGAGAAAAAGCACTGGTGGTTTAATGACAACATAAAATTCAGATTCTATTCCAGTATGGTCTTAATAAATTAGGTGACTATCAGTAAATCTGTTATTAAAGATTCTGAGGCAGATTTGCTTTTTCCTGTGTAGTAGTATTAGCCTACATCCAAGTCATATTTTATAAGTTAAATCATGAATAAATACCTATAGTAATTTTTTCCAATGAATTTAGAACTACTAAAGACATTTTGAAAGACATATTAGTATTTGTCTAGGAACAGAAGCATTATAAAGAAATAAGCTTAGTTTTTCATGATGGCTTGTATCCAAAGAAAAGCAATACAGAAAAATGTTTGTACTTGATACTAAATGTAGTAGAATGTTAAGTAAAGAAAGTGCCATATTGTATCCTAACTCCATTGGGACTGAAATCTAGTCACACTGAGATTAGTGCCTTTATGAGTTAAAGTCACTATAATTACTGCAGACTTGGTACACAAAATAACCACTACTGGATTCAGTGGAATATTTTTATTTGAGAAGGATAATTCAATGGAACATGAAAGTAGAATTTAGGAAATGGCTATTACTGTAGCTATACTTCAACATGTCTAGACATCAACATGGTAAATGGAGAGAAAAGATTGAAGTTGTCCAAAATGTTACTTTTCTTGATTCTACAATCAACATGCACAGAAGCAGCAGTCAAGAAATCAAAAGACATATCACAGTGAGAAAAGCTGTTGCGAAAGACCTCTTCAAAGTGTTGAAAAGTAAAGATGTCACATTGAAGACAAAAGTATGCCTGACTCATGCCATGGTATTTTCAGTCATATCATTTGCTTGTGAGCACTGGAAAGTGAAAAAGGGAGACAGGAGAAGAACTGAATTTTGAATTATTGTGCTGAAGATGAATATTGAATAATCCATGAACTGCCAAGGAACCCAACTGATCCATCCTAGATGAAGTGCAACCAGCATGCTCTTTGGAAGCAAGAATAACTAGATTGCATCTGATATATTTTGGACATATCAGGAAGGATCAATCCCTGGAAAAGGACATCATGTTTGGGAGAATGGCAGGTCAACAAAGAAAAGGAAGAACCTCAACTAGATGGATTGGCACAGTGGCTGCAATAACAGAATCAAACATGATAGTGTGCCTGGCACAGAACTGGGGAATGTTTTGTTCTATTGTACATAGGCTTGCTATGATTCAGACCCCACATGAGGGCACCTAATAACAACAATGAGAAATCAGCATATGTGCTATAAGGACTACTGCACTTCATATGTTGAATATTTACACTCAAAACAGAAGAGTAGAAGTACAGATTTGAGATTGTACATGCAAGTGGGCATTTTATTATAAATAGCTCCTTCAGAGGATGGATTGGAATGAGGATCTGTTTACCTATCTCTTATTCTTCAAGAGAACAGAAGACTCAGGTACCAAACTTCTCATATGGAAAGTGATAATGTTCTTCCTGTGATATTGCATCCCAAATGTGTGACAAGGCACTAGTCCTGACCCTCAAATAGCATTAAAAGTCGAAAGTAGTTCCAAAGTTATGGCCAAGGGACACAATAGTTTAGATGGTCTAAGTAGACAATAAAGGAAAGAAGAGACACTGGAGGAAATGAGTAGGTGTGAAAGATTGGATGTGGAGCAGTATAACAAATTTGGCCACAGAAAGGGAGGCATCTGTGATGGTATCTCTCAGAAATCATTTTGTGATTAAACTTTTGGCAAAAGTTCAGGCCCGAGGGTACAGAGTGAGAAAGCCTATAGTATTTATGAATCTACTGCAGAGTAGGAATGGAAAATCAGGAGAAGGGCAGAGCTTGTTTTAGTGTGTATGCAAATACTTTCCCACTTAAAGACTCAAAAGAGACTAAAGAGCTTTTTCCTTAAACAATAACTTGAATATATATATATATATATATATATATATATATATATATATATATATGTCCTTCTCCCAAGCCTACAGCAGCTAATATGCCCAGGTGGTATCCCATCTAAGTACTCACCAGGCCCAACCACTTAGCCTCAGGGATCTGATGGGATCAGACACCACAGTGGTATGGCTGCAAGCATATATATATATGCTGTTGTTAGGTGATGTCGAGTTGGGTCCAACTCAAAGCAACCCTATGGTAAAACAGGACAAAACACTCCTCAATACTGTGCCAAGCCTGAAAGTATGTATTCCTAGGGTTTTTGATGGCTCATTATCATTTTGGGAGTGGGCTGCAGGGTCCTTCTCCCAAGCATATAGCACCCAGAAGGGGTCCCATCAAAGTACTAACAAGGTCCCAATTTGCTTAGCTTCTGAGATCTGACAGGATCAGATGTCAGGGTAGTACTCACTTAAGAGAGAGAGATTTGAGTTTAGAATAAGCCCCTCTTACTATATTTGAAAGAACTTTCACAGATAGTACTGATAGCCTTTCCAGCATTGTAGAAGTCACCTATGTCATTCATATGGTGGTGGCTCATATTCTGATCCTGTATCCAGCTCAATTTCCACTCGAATGTCACAGTCTTGAATATCTGTCTCTTCAGCAGTGACTTATGGCAGCAGTGACACATTTGAAATGATGCTGAATGTTTTCCTTCCTGTCAAGCTTCTTTGGAAGCCATCTTTCAAGTTCATTGGGTCAAATCTAATGAGAATGGCTGACACCTGATAACCAAACTGACACTATTCTTCACATTGAGGCCAAAAAGACACCTAAGATATTTTTTTCATCTTCTTTAAGTTGCCCTTAAAGTATGACAGTTGTAGAAAACTAGGACTAGAGCCATTCTATAGAATAAAGTACTTTGGGGGAGAAAAGACTTGAAGTTTAATGATTTCAAGGGCAAAAGGAAAAAGGAATATCAAGAAAGAATGATGAATTATACTTAAAAATATATAGTAACTGGGCTAAATCTATCATAGGAGATTTTTATTAAAGATATATTTTATAGAGCCTTGGTTAGCCCAGAGACTAACCTGAGGTTTGAAACAAGAATGTATAATAATATCTTCCAATGACAAAATTTCAGATATAGTTTTCTCAGAGAATAAGAAATTTGGATGCATGTAAATCCCTGACCTTTGAATTTCAGAAAAAGGATACTAGAATTATGGCAGAGATTCCTTTTTCCAAAAATGAATCTTCCTCTTTCTTTGGGAAGTGCTAACATTGAGCAATACCTTCCTAGCCAAGGGCTACATGTTTAGGCCTCCTTTGCTACAGGAAGTGGTCATGTGATATAATTCCAGTCTCAAAGTATGAACGTGAATTATATACCTGCTTTTTGTCTTTCTACTTCCTGCTTGCAGCCATACCACTGTGGTATCTGATCCCATCAGATCCCTGAGGCTAAGTGGTTGGGCCTGGTGAGTACTTAGATGGGATACCACCTGGGAATATTAGCTGCTGTAGGCTTGGGAGAAGGACCTAGCAACCCACTCCCAAAAAGCAGTCAGCCATTGAAAACCCTTTGAATAGTAGAGAACCGCTGACAATAGTGTTTTGCATGTATGGTTTCTAAGAGTTGGACACAAATTCGACAACTCCCTGTCTGAATTGTGAATGTGTAGCTTGGAGATACAAAAGCCATATTGTTGTTTTCTACAATGAGTATGAGGGAATTGCTGGGGAAAAATTATTTTCTTTGTTGTAGAAAAAGTATTTCAAATTATGAGAGTTAAAAGATGTGACTACACAGAGTGAATATGTAGAATGAAAACAGTAGTAGGGTAAGGGCATATCCTAAGAAACACCGGTATAAGAGGGGTATATAAGAACAGAGTTTATACAACTTACAAATGACTGGTGAAAGCCCTTAAGTACAGAAAAACTGGACAGAGAACTAGAAGAGAATGTTGCAGTGACAAGAAAATAGATAGTTTTAAGAACTCAATGAGTGTTTTATTGTTAGTATGCAGCAATTATTGTTGTTGATGGATAAAAATGATCCATTCATTTTCAGTAACTTGGGAAGAACAACCCTATACAGACAGAGGAGCTTGAGGTAATACCCTCCAAGTTTTTTCAACCAAAACGAGAAGAGGAGAAATGAATATGAAGGCCACGTCATTCTTAGAAGGTTGAATGGAAAGGAGAACTGGGAGCTTATGGAAAAGGGGGTCCTGGGTCAGATGAGAGAATGGGGCAAGTTTACAGTTTAAGGGAATCAATGGAAGGAGCACAGCAATAGAATGAGAGGAGGGAGACTGGGTGGTTCATCCTGGTCCTAGGAACAGTTGTTGTTAGGTGCCCTCTAGTCAGTACCCTACTCATAGCGATCTTGCGTACAACAGGTGAAACACTATTGCCAGTGCTTCTATGCTGTTCATACAGTTTTCAATGGCAGATTAATTTTAGGGAGTGGGTTGCCAGGGCTATCCTCCAGGCCTATATCACCTGCTGTTCCCAGGAAGTCTCCCATCCAAGTACTAACCAGGTCCAACCCTCCTTAGCTCCCAAGATCGGATGCCACAGGGCTATGGCTGCAGGCAGGAACAGTAGGAAATGGAATTATAAATAATAAAGAAGGAACTACATGTAAACAGGAAAAGGGACAGAACTGTAGCATTGGATTAAAGAAACTAAGAAAACTTCCAACATTGGCAAAGTTGCCATTAGAAAAGGGCAAAATTAAGAATGCCCAGACAGTCTTCCTCCAGCTTCCAGGTAGTAAAAGATAAGATTGGCTGCTTTCATAGACAGATTAGAGATTGTGTTATTAGCATCAACTGTGGCTAACTGTTCATACAACTAAGTAATCAATCACCACATATTAGTCTGGTAGTTTCCATGTTCTAGGAACTCCAATCTTCTCATTTTGAGTCATGCCACATCAGCAAATGGAGGTCCGAGGGGCTTTACTCCATTCCCATCATTAATGTCAACTCTTCTTTGAGGAGGCAACTATTCCCCAGTCACCTTTCGAATGCCTTCCAACCTGGGGGTTCATTTTTCTGTACTAAATTTGACAGTGTTTCTCTGCTATTCGTAGGGTTTTCAATGAGTAGAAACACAGTAGCTCCAACAATGGGCTCAAACACACACACAAAAAAAGATTGTATGCATGGCAGAGTGTTGAGTAGTGCTTCATTCTGCTTGTACATGGAGCTACTCTGAGTCAAACCGTACTCAATTGTACCTAACAAAAACAAGGAATTTCAAGAAACATAGTAGTAAACAAAACAAATCCATTACTCTTCTCTCCCTATGCAAAGATTATGATGTAGCAGGAAATTTTACTAAATTTCAGTTAATTAAAATGTATCTCCCTAGAAAATAAGATCAAGGGAATTGAAAGTGTTTTTCAGATTGTTTCTTACTAAATTAAATAAACCTGAGAAATTTATCACAAGCAAGTGAGTAGATCAATTTATATTTTGTGGGTTTTATTTATCATCATTTGTCATAAAATTTATATTAAACCTGAGCATTGAAATTCATAGTAATGCATTAAAGATTGTTGGAAATTTTCTCCAGAAAATTTTCACAGGAATAAGTGGAATTAAAATGTTTGCATTCAAATAGATCCTTAGTAGAAGTACAATTGACACTAAAGGGCTTTTGAAAATTTCAAGGTATTAGGATAAGAACTGAATTATATTCTTATAATAAACTCAAATGGGAGAAGGGCCTGGCAATCCACTCCCAAGGCAACCCCGAAGCACTCAGCCATTGAAAACCCTATGGGGGTCAATATGAGTCGGATACCGACTTGATGGCACCTAACAACAACAACAACAACAACAACAACAACAATAAACTCAAGACTATTTCTTTCTCTCTCTCTCTCCCTCTCTCTCTCTCTTTCTTTCTCTCTCTCAATGGTCTATAGATATGTATATATCCTTCAGCTGTGTCAGAAAAGGGAAATTCATTTTCTTAAATCTCCACCATGGACTCATCATTGACTCAGTTGTACTCACTTCAGAAATACTCATCTAAGGTAACAGTTTCTTCATAAGTTTCCAGCTAAACTCTAATATTCTTATTTTTATGTTGAAAATAAAATGCTAAATAACTTAGATTTTGAAGCAAAATACACAGTGAAAATCTAAAGTAAATTCTGATCATAGTTTCCAGTTTCTATTATGAACATTAAATTGCCAGAAGCACAGAGAAGTGTTCATTATAAGCATCCTCACAATTACACTAAAGTAGTTTTAAAGGTAAAATCTTAGAAGCCAATAATAAAGATAATTACTCAGTTAGAATCTCCCATTTAGTAGAGGATCTTTTTGACTCAATTTGTACTGTATGTACAAGAAATGTTTGTTCTAAAATGAAAATCATTCCCAGGAAGCAGTCTTTGGGGCCAGAGAGATAGAATTCTTGGTATATCCTTTTTCCGTAACCAAAACACCCTTCACCTTGCAAGTATACACTTGTATTGAACAGCCTCTCATAACATAGCCTTAAGCAATTTTAACATAAGTAATATAATTTTGGTCTATATTCTCATGGGTAATTTGCAAGCTATTGTATATTTATCATCTTCTCCCAAGAAGAGTATGTCTTCATCGCAGAAAGCATGTCATCTAATCTGCTTTCCTCTTCTATAACGTATGGAAGAACATTGGATCACAAGGTAGTTATTTGGTTTGTTTTTTGGATATCTCAATGTCAAGATCTATGAGAATTCTTAGAGGAAATTACTATAATATTATGTCCATGATTGTAATTATCATATTTTAAAACATGGCTAAAATGGACTAATGATATAATTTTAGTGTTCTATGTTTCTCTTTCTTGTTTCCTATCATTATATGATGAAAGTCAACAAATCTATTGTTATTCAATATCTCATTTCAAAGAAGAAAGGTAAAATGCATATAGGTTTGGTTAAACTACAAATGAAATCTAAATGTCAATGTTACTCATTTCCAGAAGGGACTTCAGAATTATAATGCTTAATAACATGTATAAAATGCTTTATACTTCACAAAATGCTTTCTCATACTTTAGTCATTGAAAAGCTATATTATTTATGTTGTTGTTGTTGTTAGGTGCCATCGAGTCCTGTCCAACTCATAATGACCCTCACAAGGTTTTCAATGGCTGATTATTTTGGGAGATAGACTACATGTTCTAACTGCCTAAAGGTGTTTTGATTCAATATAAAAGATATTTTGATAGTAAGCTTTTCTGGTCTAGATTAGGAGCAAGCAAAATATATGTTAAAAAGTACATCAGGCTTTCTAGAGGGTAGGCAGTGGTTAGATGGTTTGAAAAAAAACAGTGTAGATGTCTAGTGGAAGTTCTGGAGAATACTAGAGAAGGGTCCACATTGATTTCAGAAGTTTAAGAACCCACCTATTAACATCAAAAAGGAGCGGTAGAGTACTGATAGGCTATTGACTTCCATGTATCGTAAATTTTACTTAGGGTTTGATCATTTGAAAGAAAGTTGGAGTGGGTGACATCTAAATATCTCTATGAAAACAATTGTTATTTTTTCCTTAAGTCTGTTGTTGTTGTTAGGTGCTGTCAAGTCGAGTCCGACTCATAGTGACCCTATGTACAGCAGATCGAAACACTTGCCGATTCTGTGCCAGGCAAACAATCTTATTTATATTGAAGCCCATTGTTGCAGACACCGTGTCAATCCATCTGGTGGAGGGTTTTGCTCTTTTGCGTTGACCTGCCACTCTTCCAAACATGATGTCCTTCTCCAGGGATTGTTCTCTCCTGACTACATGTCCGAAATATGTAAGACGCAGTCTGGCCATTTTTGCTTCCAAGGAGCACCCTGGTTGTACTTCTTCTAGGACAGATCTGTTGGTTCTTTTGGCAGTCCATGGTATATTCAATAGACGTCTCCAGCACCACAATTCAAAAGCATCAATTCGTTTTCTGTCTCTCTTGTTCAATGTCCAGCTTTCACAACCATATGATGCCACTGAAAATACCATGGCATGAGTGAGACGCACCTTCATCTTCAATGTGACATCTTTGCTTTTCAATACTCTAAAGAGATCTTTTGCCACAGCTTTTCCTAGAGCAATGCGTCTTTGGATTTCTTGACTGCTGCTTCCACGGGTGTTGATTGTAGAGCCAAGCAAAGTAAAATCTTGGACAACCTCAATCTTTTCTCCATTTAATGTGAAGTTGCGTGCTGACCCACTCGTAAGGATTTTTGTTTTGTTGATGTTTAGTCGTA
>VMDO01011880.1:0-64903 GCA_007922755.1 Pedetes capensis | reverse complement strand
TGAATTGTGGTGCTGGAGACGTCTATTGAATATACCATGGACTGCCAAAAGAACCAACAGATCTGTCCTAGAAGAGGTACAACCAGAGTGCTCCTTGGAAGCAAAAATGGCCAAACTGCGTCTTACATATTTCAGACATGTAGTCAGGAGAGAACAATCCCTGGAGAAGGACATCATGTTTGGGAGAGTGGCAGGTCAACGGAAAAGAGGAAAACCCTCCACCAGATGGATTAACACAGTGTCTGCAACAATGGGCTTAAACATAAATAAGATGGTTTGCCTGGCACAGAATTGGCAAGTGTTTCAATCTGCTGTACATAGTGTCGCTATGAGTCGGACTCGACTCGACGGCACCTAACAACAACAACAACAACTTTCCTCCAAATACACTAGGTATACACTGTGATGATTAGAACCCAGGCTGGAATTGGTTACCAGTTGCCTCTTCAGCCAGGTGTGCTCATATAGCACATCATAAACTGTATAACTGCATGCTGCAGACTTATCTTACCCTGTGTTTAGAAATACATTATTTTAATAAAGGGATTAGAGTCTATGAGTCAGTGCTTTGTAGCCTAGGGTTTTTCTTCACATGATCAACCACCCCTAATCTAAAACTATTTAAGATGTCAAAATAATTAAGACTCTGGTCATGGTTCATAGGTGTTTAATATTGAGCTACGTCCTCAATTCTCAGCTCAGAATTCAGCCTGGCTAACAAGATGGATTGACACAGTGTCTGCAACAATGGGCTTAAACATAAATAAGATCGTTTGCCTGGCACAGAATCGGCAAGTGTTTCGATCTGCTGTACATAGGGTCGCTATGAGTCGGACTCGACTCGACGGCACCTAACAACAACAACAACAACAAAAACAACTTCACTACCTACTCTACTCTTCCTGCTGTTTGCACAACAGCCCAGCCATGAGCTGGGTCTCCCTGTTCAGCTGCCAGGCTGTCATGGTCTCAGCGTGGGAGCCAGGGGTCCTAGTTAGCTCAACCAAGTCCCTGAGCTTCCCTCATTACCCCTCAATGGCATATCTTGCAAGATTCTTCCCACCTAACCTACCCAGCAACGCAGGGCAGACCCAGAAAGACTCTATGGAGGGCCACTAGGAAATAAGTCATAAAATCTTACTGATACCATTAACTGAGTTGGTGTTAGCATCTCTATCAAAGTAAAAGTCGGTAGCAAATAGGTTGGGTTTGAAAACTGAGAGATTTATATAGGTGGTCACAGGGATTGATAATGTTAATTACAATCTTTAACACAAAGGCAGGAATTGGCAAAAGAAAAAAAAAATTTAGGAAGCAACAGCTTTCTCATTCAATACCACCTTGGCATCTGATCTCAGCAGACCTTGGAAGCTAAGCAGGGTCGGGCCTGGTTAGTACTTGGATGGGAGGCTGCCTGGGAATGCTGGGTTCTGTGGGCTTGGGAGAAGGACCCGGCAACCCACTTCTGAAACACTCAACCATCAAAACACCTATGAATAGCAGAGAAGCTGTGATGGTAGTGCTGGCCATAGTACAGTGTCGGGTAGTGTTTTGTTCTGTTGTATACAGGGTTGCTATGAGATGCACTTGACTCTACAGCACCTAAAAACAACATGATGTGAGGAGGGAGACAGTGCAAGGATGCATAACATCATGACTATATTTTCCCCACCAAAACTTGGGATATAGGGCCTGACAAATCCATATCAATGGAGTAGAACACCAGAAACTAGAACTATCTTAGAAGTTAAGGAATGACAATGAAATTTAGATAAAAACATGAGATTATCAGATTGCAAAGCACGAAGGTAAGGTCAGGGAAACACAAGAGAAATACTCTACAGGAGAACCAACAATCTGCAGCAGAATCAGAGCAGTTTATCGAGGATACATAAGTGCCAAAGACCAAGTGGTCAGCTGGGCATGATGGTGCCTGCTTGTGATCCGCTGGGATGCTGGGACAGAAGGATTGAGAATTCAAGGCCAGCCTGGGCTATGTAGTGAAAGTTGGTCTCAAAAAAAAAAAAAAAAAAAAAAAAAAAGGAACCTCCCTAGCACATATCCAAGCGCGTACAATGAAGTGACAATGAAAATAATAGTTAATGCTTACATAACATTTACTGTGTGCCAAGACACTATTGCAAGTGATTTGCATATATTAATTCATTCAATCTTCACAATAACCCTACCAAGAAAGTATATTATTGTTATGTCATTTTAACAGATGGAGAAAATGAGGCATAGAAAGGCTTAGAAACTTTGCTTGCTTGTTAGGTGCCGTCGAGTCGGTATCCAAACTCATAGCGACCCTCATAGGGTTTTCAATGGCTGACTGTTTCAGGATTGCCTTGGGAGTGGATTGCCAGGCCCTTCTCCCATTTTTGCGGTGCTGGGAATTGAACTCTGGACCTCAGAGACTGCAGAGCAGCGCTCTACCAACTGAGCTAAATCCCAGCCCTTCTTAGAAACTTATCCATGGGTTATATATCTAATAGGGGCTGACTCCAGACTTAATCTCAGAATATGTGGTTCTACAGTCTAAGCTATGAACTATCACAATCTTCAGAACAAATGCTAGTATAAGAATAACATTGCTTTACATTTATTTGTGTAGGACTTCGCAATATGCAAAATACTTTCCTGTGGCATCTCATTTTCAACTTAAAATAGCCCTGTCATATAGTCTCTCTGAGATAAACATATTGAAAGAAATGAAATAACCAAAGGTATTACAAATTCCTCAAATTCTTGTCACTAAAAATAATTGAGGTAGCAGAAAGCTTCTCTCAAAGAATTGTGCAGAAATTCATCATATGGTATGACAGCACTTAAGCTGGACAATAATACCTAAGTATCTCTGCTTTACAGGAAAGACAATGATAAACTAGATCATGGGATTCATTCATAATGGTGTTTCAAGTGTCATTTAACAGTGAATAACTGCCTTTGATTCATTTATTTTTGTTTTGTCTTTTTATGATATTCGGGGGGGGGACAGAATCTAAGGCCTCACACATACTTTGCAACTGCTCTACCACTGGGCTGCACCCCCAGCCCATTTTTAATTTTTTATCTTGAGATAAGGTCTCACTAAGTTACATAGGCAGCTTCTGGCCTTGAACCTGCCTCCACCTCCCAAGTTGCTTAGATTACAGGTGTGAGCCACTGCACCTGGCCTTTTGATTCACTTAAATAAAAATTATGATCTTGTATTTTATTATTAATTGTATAATTATGTTATATGCTTTGGCAATTGATATGTTTAAGCATCACACTATCCAGTTAGCATTAAATAAAATGCATTTTAACTGATTCTTCCCAAAGTAGTTCAAAGTGTTTAAAAAGGACCAATCTGAACATAAAGTTTATAGAGCAGACTTACTATTAAAATTTAGTAAAGGAAATCCCCCAATTATTTCTACCAGCTTACCCCTTAAATAGACTTAGATATACTTGTAGAAAGTACCAGCTAACATTACTCAACGGGGGTTTCCTTACTTTTGTTAATTTTGGATTTCCTTGTCACTTAGGAAACACATTATTTCATTTTTTTCCCCAATCAATGTATGGGTAAAGACTGCACTACTCAATGTCAACAAAGTGTATACTCTCTTTGTAAAAGGGACATTCTTTACCAAATTTTCCAATTGAAGCACTCAAGCATCTGATGAAAGAAAATTAAAGCTTGGCATCATGGACAGGAAAACAACTTTCCAGTTATGCTCCCTGCACAATGTTGGCTACAGAGTCTTTCCACAGTTGTATTAGCTCATGCTCTTTAATATTCACCACTTGAAAGACTCTCTTTAATTAAATAATTACCTTGTTGGGAAAACACAATTCTAAATTCAGTCGGATTCTCACCTCTCCACTTATTCAAATTTTACCTCTTCTTCAAAGTCTTGTTCAAAACTCATTTTCTATGTGAAGCTGTCACTCTCTGGTTTCCAAGATCACTCCTTCCTCAGGTGTTAATTATATGAGTTGCACATCCTGGCAGTGGATCCTTTGCCTCCTATTCTTTTTCTAATTCAGTAATGCTCGATTTTTACAGAAGGTGCCAAAAATATATATATACACATTTTAAGTCTTAAAATTGTAGTACTTGATATATACAGATAACAAAAGATGAATACAAGTCACATTTGACTTCTGCAATTACAAGATGTGCTCAAAGTGCTTACTATCCTAATTCAATTCAACTTCGAAAGTAATATAGATATCTCAAAATATATACACACTTTTTGAGCACCCTCAGTATTTTTTTCATGGCACTTATTATTTTGCTTTGACTTATATTTACTTTAAATATCTCTTTCTCTGTACCACTCAAAGAACTAAGTCAGATCCACCTGTACACTATTTTCAATTAAAACAATAAATGCTTGCTGAATATAACTTATACCCAACCCGTAAGAACATACACATCTTGAAAGTAAAGAATATGCCCTTTTTTCCCACCTTCCTTTCTCCCTTCCTTCCATCGTTCCCCTCCCTTCCCTTTCCTCCATTCTTTCTTCCTTCCTTCCTTTTTCCCAAATACCTGGCCTACTGTGAGGCATAACAGAGACACTCAAAAATATTCAACAAATACTATGTAAGTAAACCAACTACAGCTGAGTTATACTGATGCTAAATTCTCTCTTCAAGTTGCTTTCATATCTGAATAAAGAAACATGTCCTTGTTCAAACAGATGAATCTGAACAGTGAGATTCCTTTAAAAACTCCTAGCTCTTCAAGGGCAGCTTAATGACAAGGAGGAGTGAGTAAAATACATACACAGCCAATGCTTTTCCAGAAGCTAAAAACAGATGTTGGAGTTTTCTAAACAAATATGAGCTGCTGTGGTAGACTGAAAATCTGGCCACAGTACTTTCTACTTCCTCCCATTGAGAGTCAGTTTTCTTACCTCTTGAATCTTGGCTGACTTGTGATTGCTCTGACCAAAGGTCTAGCAAAATTCATGCTGCACAATATCTATGCCTTTCAAGAGATCTTCAACTGCTATTGTTGAGGCTATTACCTCCCTGCCTCCAGGTGAACAAATGTGAACTAGTCGGCTGGAGGATGAGGTCATGTGGTGGGGGTTTAGCCTTCCTAGCCGAGGGCACCCTAGACCCGGAGGTCCCCAGCCAATGTGGCACTATGTGCACCCAGGTGAACATGGAGAAAAAGCATCCAACCAAATCCAGTCCAAATGGCCAATCCACACAATCATAAGTCCAAAAAATGGTTGTTATTTTAGTTGCTACATTTTGGGGTGGTCTGTTTCACAACTAAAGCTGAGAGACCTGAAAATCTATTACCATTCAAATTAAAATTCAACACTTACATGGTGTTGCAACACTAATTTCTACTGCACAACAGTTTTGAACATTAGTGTGTAGTCATAAAAATCATTCATATGTTTACTATTTATTTTTGAACAATGCTAAAAATAAAAATTTTGAATTATGACTAAAACACATTTTCTAAAAAAAAATCAATTGCTAATTTTTGGGTTAACTGATTTGTTAAAACAAACAAAACCCTATTAGCTAATAAATGAATATACATCCTCTCCATCCCCTTAACCTGCAGCCTTACCACTTTGGTGTCCAATCCCATCAGATCTCCGAAGCTAAGCAGGGTCGGGCCTGGTTGGTACTTGAATGAGAGACCACCTGGAAACAGCAGGTGCTGTAGGCGTGGGAGAAGGACCCCACAACCCACTCCCAAAAAACAATCAGCCATTGAAAACCCTATGAATAACAGAGGGACACTGACAATAGTTTTTGCTTGTTGTACGCAGGGTTGCTATGAGTTGGACACCGACTCAATGGCACCTAACAACAACAACTATCTCCTTATGTGCCACAAGAATGTTTTGAAAACTACACAATGTGTTTCTTGCTTATGAAATCAGATAGGAGAAGTCAAGTTTGACCTTTACTCTTCATTGCTTTAAATACCAATTTCTGGAAGGGGAAAAGAAGTCATGAAGGAAACTCAACCACAATACTACCAATGGAGTATAATCACAGAAAATGAAGAACAATGGCTAATTTCACCTTCCCACAATCTTATTCGATTATGAAATTTAGTTTATGAATTCTTAAATATGAAAATTATGCACAATGATCTGATGAGGACACAGAAGTTTATGGATCCTTGGTAAAAGAAAATTCAACTTAAATAAGAAATTGATACTAAAAAGACAAACATTTCTCTCTTTAATGTTTTTTGCCCCATAAGCACCTTAGTCCTCTTTCCAAGTATCTAGACATTCCTCGCTGGCACCTACTCTTCTTTGGCTCTCTCCGCACTTTCCTCTGGCACAGGTTATCTATTCCCAGAGCTCTTTCTTCACTTCTCTTTAAACGTGGGCTTACACCAAAGCTTTTTTCATTTCCAACCATTTTTGAAGACTTTTCCTGAAATCCAACATCTTAAAATCAATATACATGGTATGATTCAAAAATACGGTGAATGTTTTCATTTAAAAAATTATTATAGTAAAAGACACATTGCCATTAATACTCTTCAGGATACCGCCCTCCTTGGCTTTTACCACACTTATCCCATCTCTCTTGCCACTTTCTGAAGCAGTTCTGGAAGTCCTCTTTCTCACGTGTCCTTAGTTACACTATTGTGGCTGCCTCATTGTTCTGAATCAGTTCAAAACATTTAATTTTCATGGTTATTTTGACTTTGAGGAATAACAAGAAATTGCATAGCGCCAGATCTGGTGAATAAGGAGGATGAGGACATACCGTAATGTTTATTGGACAGAAATTGCCATAGCATAAACATAGTTCATGATCCACTATTTAGAGCCACTATAATATACACCATCTCTTCAACCTTAACTCACACCTGACTGGCTGCACTGACAAGTTGAAAGTTGTCACACACTGTTACTGAACTTCAAAGTGTTGCCTGCAGCTACCCATATTGAAGATCCGTGCCCTTCCACTGGATTGTATCGGGCAGCAGTATGCATCATATATATTTTTTTAAATTACACCTTGTACCTGAGACACCAAAGTCACCCTCCCCACCTAAAGACCAGTTTTTCCATGAGTTGCCCTACTATTTTTAAAGAATATTACCATTTTCCCAGTTGGTCCTGCTAGAAACCTCAACAACACTTTCAACTCCTTATTCTCTGAAATCTACTATTATTTTAAATGAATTGGTAAGTCCTGCAGATTTCACCTCCTGAACACTTCAGGCATCCACTCTCTCCTTTCTAACTAGTCCATGGTAGTTCCTCATTAGTACTTGGCTAGATTGCTGTAGGAAGACTTCTTCTCACATCAGATGCATTTTCTTAAAATCTGAATCCAACAAGATGGCTCAGCTAATGAAAAACACTCCCCATTGTGTATTAATTAAATTGTCCTATTCAAGGAAACAAGTAATTCATAAATCAGTCCCAAGTTATGCTTACAACCTTTTCTCCCATACTTGTGGTCTGATCTAACTGATTACTTATTTCTCATATCTTATGTATACTGAATTTAAGATGTTGGGTTTGAATCGATGCTTATACTGTTGTCTTATGTCATCTTTGCCATTTGTGTTCGTGGTTTAACAGTATTTCCTTTAATGGTCATCAGAATACATAAATATATATTTATACTTCTTTAAAACTCAATATTATATGGTAAAACATTTTCTAAATAACTCATTTTGTAAGTAAATAGTCTTCGCAAAGCTCTTAACTATTGCTGAATTTTCCTATTGAATATTATGGACAAATATCTTTGTACATAAAATATTTGGCTTTGAACTACCACATCATAATTGATTACTAAAATACACTTACTGGGGATATATTCAAAAGTCTTGAAATAAGAAGGAAAAATCCTACTCAAAGGTCAGATCATAATAAAAGGGGGGGAGGGAAGATAAGAAAGAGGTCAATATAAATGGACTAGAAATCGCATGTAATTGTTCTAACAAGATAAAAACAAAGACCACTACAGGAAAAGTTTCTATCTTAAACAGAAATGGAACCCAAGGACATATAGAAAAATACTGCATAGTAAAAGATAGAGAAGACTTGGATGGGAAACTTAGATGGGAAGGGGGGAGGGGGGAAACATAGGGGAGGGTAAAGGGTAACCTATATGAATAATGTTTATCAAATTGCATATATGAAAATTGTCACAATGAAAAGCATGTCAAAATGAATCACATTATGATGTACATTAAAAATTTCTAATAAAAAAAGTCTTGAAATACATTCTGAACCTTTAGTATTCAGTTGATCACAATTAAATGATCATTGTAATATGAAAATTTCAGGTTAATCCTCAGATATTTTCGTGTACCTTATTAACTACAGTGATGGTATTTATCATTTATAATTTGAATCCTCATCTCTCAACTCTCTGCTCCTTTGGGCCCTCCTCTCTCTGCTCCTCCTGCCACACATTACCAGGCCAGTGGTCACAAGAGCAAAAACAGAATAGCTCACTATTCTCAAAGCTTTGAATTTTGAAAATAGAAATAATACGCTTTCTATTTTTATAGGTGGACTGATGGGAACTTACTATTCAAGTCAAATGAGTCAGTCAAGATGAGAAAGTGGTATATTTCGGTCAGTGTTTCTGTTGGGATGGACTGCCATCAAAAGCAGAGGATATAGAATAGTCAACTGATAGGAGACAGAACACTATTTGTTCAAATATTAGATTATAAATTGGATATTTCAATATTGGGAGTTACTACTCTGCACACTCTTGAAAAAAAATAACTACCATATTTCAAATCTACCATAAAATTTGCCGAAGTTCCTCTTCCTTCCAAACAATCTTACATATGATTTTTCCTAATCTTTGTTATTAGATAATCCTCTCCAGACTGAAACTTCCTTAAAGGTCTCACATTATTAATAGATGTGCATTTCCCCTACCTTACAGAGGACTCTCTGAAGTCAGGGATAGCTGTGATAGGCAGAAAGACAGGATGTCTTAACCAGAGAAAGAGAGAGAAGGGGTAGAATATTCCATGTAGATATTGTTGTTGTTGTTGTTGTTAGGTGCCGTCGAGTCGGTATCCGACTCATAGAGACCCTCATAGGGTTTTCAATAGCTGACTGTTTCGGGATTGCTTTGGGAGTGGATTGCCAGGCCCTTCTCCCGTTTTTGTGGTGCTGGGAATTGAACTCGGGACCTCAGAGACTGCAGTGCAGCGCTCTACCAACTGAGCTAAATCCCAGCCCCATGTAGGTATTAGTAAGCACGAAAGGCTAGAGACGAAAAGAACAGAGTACTTTCTAGGAATTACAAACATCTCAGCCAAAAGGCTAGAGAAGAGAGCAGAGATAAAGTGAAAAGAAAGCACAGTACCAGAAGGGCCTTTAGTATTCCAGAAGAGCTAAGGGAAGCCACTGAGAGACCTTCGGTTTCATGCAGACAAGCATGACCAGGACTACCCTATGGAATGACCAATCACTGGTACAAACTTGCAAGAGGCAAGTCTGGAGCAATTAGGAGGCCAAGCGGAAGACTGGAAATACAGTAGCAGAGGGAACAGAAAGAAAAGGAGAGGGGACTACTAGAGGTTTGTAGGAATGAGACTAGACAGCACAGCTTATTTCTAGGCAGATAATCCTTGCCCATCTCCTTGCAGGATTGAATTTTTGCTTTTGGCAAATGTAAAATAAAACTGCTGTCCTATGAAGCAGAAGGAATGTGTATCTAAATAAGCTCCTACATTTTCTTGACTCTATAGTACCATCATCTGTAAGGAACATGGCCAACTTACAACTTTGTGGGGGAGGCAGGATCAACACTACCACCTAACAGGAAAGAATCAAAATTTCTTGAATCCAACTTAGAAGTTTCTTAATTTATGCAACTGAAATTAAGTCAAAGTGCTCCCAAGGAAAGAGAAAGCAAGAACTTTTCATTAGGAAGGACTCAATGAACAAACTAGACAAGAAGGGTGCCAGAAAGTCTAGCACCTCTAGCAAACTGGCAGCCATACTTTGTACTCAAAATCTGGTTCCTGCACAGGTCTGCCAAGGTGATCCTGGAGAAAAGGTGCACAAGACCTTGCCCTATCCTCTCATTCCCAGGAATACGATGTATCAGAGTATTTGCCATAGAATGTGTGTGTGTCTCATGGGAAAAAGAAAAATGATTCCTGAACTAAATTATAATATCCTTTCATAGTCCTTCACTCATTTCCCAAATACACATTATGCCTTGTACCATGCCAAGTACTGTTCTAGGCACTGGGAGTACAGAAGACGAAGGCGAACAAGTGCCTGTTTCATTGAATTGATGTTTTAACCAAATGTAAATTGTGCAATAAAGATGAAGGAATCCTATACACAGAAAATTGATTAATTTATCTGACCTTGAAAACTCTATTACATTACCTTTATTTTGAAAATAACTTGACTACATTTGCCTTGGAAAGCTCCATTCAAGACCTTGCATCATAGCCCTTTCACCGTGATTTCTCATTTCTTCTCCCTATTTTGCATGTCCAGTCCTAGGACCCAAAAACCTCAAGTGACCAGTCCCCTTTTCCTTTCACTCCCAAGACATCAATTACTTGCTTATAATCCTGATACGTCGCACAATGCACTTCACATAGTAGGTGCCTGTTCATTGAGAAAATGATAAGGGGGGAGGCTATGCATGTGGGGGGGTAGGAGGAAGCCGGGAGGAATCTCTGTGCCTTCCTCTCAATTTTGCCGTGAACCTAAATCTGTTCTAAAAAATGGAGTCTATTACCATTTTTTAAAAGGAGGATGATGTGCTGTGTGTGTGTGTATCAAGGTGCTAGGAGCTGATTGTGAATCCCAACATGGGTTATTTCTTGGCAAGAGCCATTTTGTCAGGAAGTCATTTCTGCCTTCATCCCCTCCCTAATGCAGATCTTATTCAAGTAGAGTCCCTGGAGGTGATGTAGTCTTGGAAATAGATTAATATGAGATGACAGCACTAAAAAAAACTCTGGGTGTGCATGTGTGTGTGTGTTTCTTTTTAAATAAGTCATCAAGTGACTTTTTTCCCAAAGGCTAAATAACCAAGTACAAATAGTAGAGTCAATTTTCTCTAGTTAAATCTAATATATATCTACAAATGAATCTCTAATATATCAGACACATGTAGCACATAGTGACAGCTATGCCTCCACTACATTTTCTTATAATGAGTATGTTCTCATCAGAGTATAGAGTAGTTCATTATATAAACAGTACTATTCTTAACACTTCAGTCTTTGCCTCCCTATCAAGAAAAGGTTGGCAAAATCAATGAACTATTGAAAAATAATTTCTTACTTCATCAACATTTTTTTGTTCACACCCTTGCCAATTACAGAACATTCCTTAACTACTTGACAGTCTAGCAATATTTTATTCGTCATTAAAATCTCTTAACACTTTAGCAAAGTGACTAAAACACTGGGAGTTTGCTTCTTTGCACTTAATTAATGACAATTGATAACATTTCATCTGGTTATTCTTACACATTTTAGGTATAAATAAATAATCATCAAAGTAATTGCCTTTAATGAGCTAAAAATATCAAGTAACTAATATTTAGAGAGTATATTATAAAACACTTTCATATACAATATATGGTTTAATCTTTATATTAATTTGTGGGCTAATTAGTATTACTATTGTTGTTATTATTAATTTAAATATTACATTCTGAAGGACAGAATTTGAGCATAACAAATACACAATTATTTAAGACTACAAATGATGTGTATAAATAAGCCTATTTGTTTTAGAATCACAAAGAACTATATTTCCACTAAAATACTATGGAGTAACTAATGCATACTAGGCACCAAATACCAGAATGTGGTTTCTGTGAGCACAGAGACTTTCCTATTTTGTTCACTGCTATACTCCCAGCATACCCGATAAACAGATGTTGAATGAATGAGTGCTAAGTACAACATGGAGTATAGAAATAAGCTACTCAGGGATAGAAGAATAAAGTTAGTTTACACTCAAACTCAGGGAATCAAGTATAATTTAAATCATTCTGAAGTTACTAAGCAATTTATATGTACTTGTGACTATGCTAAGATATGGGTGCACGGATCTTCCCTTTTAGATATCAAGCTGCATGAGATCTGGAATTCATGTCAGATCTGTATCCTACTTTAAGCAACTTTTAGTAGATCAGTTATTTTCAACCCTGATTATAAATGAGCATTACTTGGAGAACTTTAAAAATGCCTACAGGCCTACTGGACACCAATTAAACCTGAATCAGAATCTGCGGTGGGGATTGAGCTCTGTATTGTATTTTTCTTAAAGGTTCACAGTTGATACTCATGTCTAGTCATGGGGGAGTTCCTCTTCTGTAGACCAGTGGTTCTCAAATTCTGGCATGCAACAGAATCACCTGGAGGGTTTGTTAAAATTTAGTCCCACTCCCAGGTTCAGATCTAGTGGATCTGCAGTAGTACCTTAACAATTTGCATTTCTAAAATGTTTCTAGGAGACACTAATATTGTTGGCTTAGGAACCATAGGTAGTATTTTTGGAATGAATTTCAGAATAAATGTAGGAGATGCATGACTATAGACATATGAATATTACATGAAAAACTAAAACATAAAATATCGGAAAAATATAATTTTAAACCATAATTAGATACCCCTACATACTTATTAGAATATGTAAAATTATAACATAAAACAAAAATAATCTATGTGAGGGTACAGAGCAACTAGAATTCTCATACACTGCACATTGGAAACACTGTCAATTTCCTATAAGATAACACAACATACACTTAGCACATATGGCAGCAATGCCATTACTGAACATTCACCCGAGAAAAAAGCTTATATCCACATAAAAACCTGTACCTGAATGCTTTCAGCCACTTTATTCGTAACAGACACAAGCTACAAACTGAAATGTCTTTCAACTGATGAACAGACAAACTACAGCACATCCAGATGATGGAACAGCACCCGGAAATAAAATGCCACTGCTGATACTAGTAACACCATGGATGAATTTCAGATGCATTCTAGGAAGTGAAGGAAGCCACTCAAAAGGCTACATCCTGTATGATTCCATCCATATGATATTTTGCAAAAGTTAAACTACCAGTAGTTGCCAGGGGCTGGGAATGTGGGGAGGCATCAACTACAAAGGGGCAAAATAGAATTTCAGGGGATGACAGAACTGTGTAGGACACCTGTCCTTACAGAACCTCATCTGTAAAACAGGACTAATAATATTAATCTACCACTTTAGGTTGCTATAAGGATTGAGAGGTAATATATGACAGAATGTTTGCTAAGATAAATTATGTCTTTAAATGAAAGGAATGGATGCATGTAATTTGCAAGTATTCCTCTTCTTCTTTCAACACATACAAAGGGACAATAGATCTTTATAAGAAGCACGTGGACTCAATGAATATCAGAGAAACACTCTCAGATATAGTGCCTGAAAATTAGCCTCCCAGGTTGGAAGGCACTCAAAAGATGACTAGGGAAAGGTTGTCTCCTCAAAATAGAGTTGACCATAATGACAGAAATGGAATAAAGCCTCAGGGACCACCATTTGCTGACGGGGCACAACTCCAAATGAGAACAAACAACTGTAACCATTCATTAATAATCGGAACATGGAATGAATGTAGTATGAATCTAGGAAAATTGGAAATTGTCAAAATGGAAGTGGAGTGCAAAAACATTGACATTCTGGGCATCAGTGAGCTAAAATGGACTGGCATGGGCCACTCTGAATCAGATAATCATATGATCTACTATGCCAGGAATGACAGATTAAAAAGAAATGGGGTTGGTTCATCATCAAAAAAGACATCTCAGTCTATCCAGAAGTATGATGCTGTCAGTGACAGAATAATATCCTACAAGGAATGCCAGTTAATAATACTATTATGCACATCTATGCACATACCACCAAGGCTACAAATGCAGAAAGGAAAGATTTTTATCAGCCTCTGCAGTCTGAAATTGATCAAACATACAATCAGGATACGCTGATAATTACTGGTGACTGGAATGAAAAAGTTGGAAACTAAGAAGGCTGAGTAGCTGGAAAATATGGTTATGGTGACAGAAAAGATGCAGGAGATTGCATGACAGAATTCTGTAAGACCAATGAGCTTTTCATTGCAAATACATTTTTTTCACCAACATAAATGGTGACTAACCATACGGAATTCACCAGATGGAACATATGGAACCCAAATTGACATTTGTCAATTTGAGAGGCAAATTGAGAAATTTGAGAGAGAAAGAGACAATGGAAAAGCTCAGTATCAGAAGTCAGAATGCGACTTGGTGCTGACTGTCCATCAGACCATCAACTGCTCATATGCGGATTCAAACTGAGACTAAAGAAAAGGAGAACAAGTGTATGAGACCCAAGATATGACTTTGAGTATATCCTACCAGAGTTCAGAGACAACCTCACGAACACATTTGATGCATTAAACACTAATGATCAAAGACCTGGCAAGTTGTGGCATGACATCAAAGACATCATTCATGAGGAAAGCAAAAGCTTGTTAAAAAGAGAAGAAAAAAAAAAAAAGACCAAAGTACATGTCAAAAGAGACTCTGAAACTTGCCCTTGAGCTTCAAGCAGCTAAAGTAAAAGGAAGTCATGACCAAATTAAAGAACTAAACAGAAGATTTCAAAGGCCAGCCCAAGAAAAAAATTAAATATTATAATGACATACCCAAAGAGCTAAAGACAGAAAACCAAAGAGGAAGAACATGCTCTGTCTTTCTCAAGCTTAAAGAATTGAAGGAAAAATTCAAGCCCTGAATGGCAATAGTGAAGGATTCAACAGGGAAAATATTAAACAACACAGGAAACATCAAAAGAAGACAGAAGGAATACACAGAGTCATTATACCAAAAAGAATTGGTGATGACCAGTCATTTCAAGAGATAGCACATGGTCAGGAATCAATGGTACTGAAAGAAGAAGTGGAGGCTACCTTGAAGGAACTGGTGAAACATAGACTCCAGGAATTGATGAAACACCAACACAGATGTTCCAACAAACATGCAGCACTGGAGGTGCTCAGGTGTTTATGCCAAGAGATTTGGAAAACAGCTGCCTGGCCAACTAACTGTAAGAGATCCATATTTGTCCTTATTCCCAAGAAAGGGGATCCAACTGAATGTGGAAATTATCGAACAATATCTTTAATATCACACACAAATAAAATTTTGCTACAGATCCTTTAAAAATGACTGTAGCAGTGTATAAACAGGGAACTTCCAGATAATCAAGCTGGATTTAGAAGAGGGCATGGAACGAAGGACATCCTTGCTGATGTCAAATGGATATTAGCCAAAAGCAGAGAATACCAAAAAGATGTCTATGTTTTATTGACTATGCAAAGGCATTTAACTGTGTGAATGATAACAAACTATGGATAACACTGCAATGAATGGAAATACCAGAGCACTTAATTGTATTCAGGAGGAATCATTACCTGGACCCAGAAGGCAGTTGTTGGAACACAGCAAGAAAACATTGCCTGGTTTAAAGTTAAGAATGGTGTGCATCAGGGATGTATCCTCTCACCATACCTCTTCAGTCTCTATGCTATGCAAATAATCTGAGAAGTTTGAATTTATGGAGAAGAATGTGGCATAAAGATTGGAGGAAGACTCATTAACAATCTAAGTTATATACATGCACAATTCTGCTTGCTGAAAGTGAAGAGGATTTGAAACATTTACTGATGAAGATCAAAGGACACAGCCTTCAGTATGGATTGCACCTCAACATCAACAAAACAAAAATCCTTACAACTGTTTCAGTATGCAACTTCATGATAAATGGAGAAAAAATAGAGGTTGTTCAAGATTTTGCTTCACTTGGTTCTACAATCAACGCCCACAGAAGCAGTAGTCAAGAAATCACAAGATGTATTGCATTAGCAAAAACTGTTGCAAAAGACCTCTTGAAAGTGTTGAAAAGTAAAGATGTCACATTGAAGATAGAGGTGTGCCTGACTCATGCCATGGTATTTTCAGTTGCATCATATGGTTGTGAAAGCTGGATTGTGAATGAAGGAGATAGGAGAAGAGTTGATGCTTTTAAATTATGGTGCTGGAGACAATTTTGAATATACCATGGTCTGCCAAATGAGCCAACAAATCCGTCCTAGAGGAAGTGCAACCAGAGTGCTCCTTGGAAGCAAGGATGGCTAGACTGCATGTTAGGTATTTTGGAAAAGCTGTCACAAGGGACCAATCTCTGGAGGAGGACATTATGTGTGGGAGAGTGACAGGTCAATGAAAAAAGGGAAGACTCTCAACTAGATGGACTGACACAGTGTCTACAACAATGGGCTTAGACATGAAAAAGATCATATGCCTGGCACAGAGTCTGTGACTGTTTCATTCTGTTTAACATAGGGTGGCTGTGAATTGAACCTGACTTTATGGCACCTAAACAACAACAACAACGAATGATGAGCTTTAGGCTGCTTTCCAGATTGACTAGTGATGGGACAACATGGAAGGGGCACACTTAGCATAAGCCTAGGGGCATGCAGGAGGCATCCAGACACCTTTTTTCAGTTATTCTGAAATCTTAGAAAAAGAAATATTCTTGTTCCAAGGCAGGGCCTTATAGCTGCTGGGCAAGTGCTCTACCAATGATCTACATTCCCCCGGCCTTACTTATTTCTTTTCTAAGAAAATAGCGTCCCAAGAATATGTGTCACTTCTTGCTAGTAGCTCTTTCTGAGTAAACTGAAAGATTCTGTATTTCTGATTATGAAACTATGCAGACTCATTATAGAAAGTAAAGTATAAATACATACATATTTTTAAAATGCAGGGTGGAGACAGGGGAGGGGTAGAGGCATAATGCCATTATGTAGCAGTGTTTATTTGTGAATGCCTTTTTTAAGTATCTTTTTTGTATGTTTATTAGTTATTTATGTACCTCCCTTTGTGAAGTGTCTGTTCAAATCTCTCCTCACTTTTACACCAGAATTCTTTTATTAGTTGTGTTTTTTTATACAGTCTGGATATACCATATTTTTTGCCAGAAACATGTTTTGTGAATATTTTGTCCCAGTCTGTCATGTGCTTATTCATTTTTTTCCCTTTTATTAATAATGATGATGGGGTACAGAGTAATACAGCATTGGCTCTTTCTGTTGCTTATTCGTTTTCTTAATTTTTTTCTGTTTTTTTCTTTTTGCAGTACTGGGGGTTGAACCTAGGGCCTCCCACTTGCATGCTTTGTAAGTGCTGGACCACTGAGCTGCACCCCCAGCACTTTTTTTTTTTTTTTTTTTGAGACAGGGTCTTACTAAAGAGAGTGATGCTGTCCATGACAAGACTACCTCTGGTCTCTAACTTGTGATCCCTCCTGCCTCTGCCTCCCAAATCGCTGGGATTACAGGCATGCACCACGGCGCCCAGTTGGGTTTTTTTTCTTTTGATGAGTTGAACATTTTAATCATTATGAGGTCTACTAATAGCACAACACCTTACATGAATGCATATCTAATGGAATTTCAATCATACTAAATACTCAGCTTTGTATCTTGGTTTTTAAAACTCTTAATAACATAAGCATTTATTTTCTAAGGTTATTAAAACTACTTTTACATGATTTTTAATCATGTGAAATCAGTATTTTTATGTAAAATACTCTCTGTTATCAATGTAACATATTTTACTTAACTAGACTTCTACTGTTAGTCTGTCATATTATCACTGATATACAATAAACGATATTGCAAGCAATATCACTGAATAAATTTTGCTCCCTTATTTTAGAATATCTCCTTTAAGAGAGATTCCCAGAAATGGAATTCCAAAGAACATAGATTAGAATGATAGCGAGGAGGCAGTGCATGTTAGCCATAGAGCATGTCAGCACCTCTCAGCATGTAGAAGGGGGCCTTCTAGATGTGAGGACATGACATCCAGAGACAGTAACTCATTGCCAGAGGGGACACAGCTCATTCATCAGTGACTAAGCCAGGTCTTGCACTCCCATCTTGTTGCCTTTTTTTGTTGTATCGTGTGAATGCTTCCAAAATCTTAAATTGAAATTAAATGTATCAAGTCATTAGTATTATTATTTGAATGTGCAAAATTCTGCCCGCTGATCTGATTTCAAATGTTCACTAGCAATACATTTCTGTATCAGGGGCTCTGAATTTCCCTATACATGAGTGAGCTACAGTTTGTTTCCCCAGCATAGTTAGCACCATACACATAAAATAATTCTCCATTATAGCTGCTTTCCAAAGCCAAATAATTATTAACTTGATATGTTTAGTCTGACTTTAAAATTTCAGAATGATTTGTGTTTATTCGTGTCCACTTACTATGCATATAGTAGAAACACCATACACTAAGCTGCTTAAACTTTATTTGAAATCTCTTTAAAAAAAAACCACATATCTTTGAAAAATGATGTGCTGGAAGTATTTAATAACTTTTATACTTCCATTATATCTAACAATTATAAAACTTAAATCACTCCAGCTCGAGGAATCATAATTTGACAAGATAATTATTTTTTAAGTATAATGTCAGTCAGCTGTGGGACACTTATGATTTGGTCTTCCTGCTCCAGATTCCAACTGCTTTCTGGGCATGGACAGCATCACTCTCATAAATAAGTCACCATGAGACAAACACCCGTAGTTCACAGTTGTTTAAACTCGCAGCTGACTCATTTGTCCCTTGATAACTGAACCTTTCTTTACTAATTTTAATTATAGTCATCTCTCATTCTAAACTTCCCTTTTCCTTGTGAACGGTATTTGCTTCCCTCGTGGCCTCCTGACTGTGAGACACTGGGTAAATATGTCACCATCATGATTCTTATTATATGATGTTTGGTCGCTAAAAACAGAACCTGCAGCTTTCATGCATTCCTTTCCCACATATGGATGTTGTAAAGATTAAGTGAGATGATATATGTGCAAGAGATTATGATTGTTCTGCTTGAAATAAATTTCACGGAACTTGTTCTAAACTTGTGATGTAATAAATACCCTATCCTTCTCTGCTGTAACATAGCAACTATTCCAACCAAACACGTCATTCTCAGGCACTAGGTAGTGAATGTACGGCCAAAACCATGGGATCTGGAAAAGAAGAATAAATGCTATAAAATATCAGACCACATCCCAATTCCCTTATCTCTAAATGCAACAGGCCAAGAAAGTTGTTGACTATCAGCTAGACAAAGCAGATGCCCCTCAGTGTCATCAGAGCATATCACTGCGGTTCTATGATCTGGAAGACCCAAACAGAGGATTTACTACTCAAGAGTCTTATGACAAGTCAAATTTTCATGAAATGGATAAAGTGGTTTAATTAAGTCAATGGGAAACACATGGAAATATTTTCAAGCATTCGTGTGGTATGGGAGAAAGAACATGAGTGCTGGTGCCACCCAAACCTGGGTGTGAATTTCAGCACTTAGGAGTTTAGGTAAATTGTATTACTTCTCTGCCTGCTTTCTAATCTACAAAATGGATATAACCACCTTGCAGAGTTGTGAGAAATAAGTTACGATGTATATAAAGTATGCAAACAGTATACTCTATGCACAGGGAAGCACTCAAACAACACCCACTGTGATTCAAATTCAACAAAGGCTTATTCAGTACCATATGTATGAGGTGGTGTACAAAGCCTGACAAGGACTTTTATGTCCAATAGGAAGAGGGCAAACTCTAAGATGGTTGTGGAGCAGATGTGTATCTTTACTGCTCAACATAAAGGACCTGAAAAAAAAAGTTAGTTTGCTGGGGCTGGGATTGTAGCTTAGAGATAGAGCCCTTGCCTAGCATGAAGGAAGCACTGGTTTTGATCCCAAGAATGTATGCACACATGTGCGTGTGCATGCCCAGACATGGACACACACACCACAGACAGACAGACAGACACACAGTTACTCTGTCACACCTTGGACCACTTGTAACCTAGCAACTTGGGAAGCTGAGGCAGGAGGATTGCAAGTTGGAGGCCAGATGCAGCTGGGATAACTTAGCAAAACCCTGTCTCAAAAGGGTTAACCCTGTCTCAAAACCCTTCAAAAAATGGGTTGATGCCGGGTGCGGTGGTGCATGCCTATAATCCCAGGGACTCAGGAGACAAAGGCAGGAGGTTCACAAGTTCGAGACCAGTGGCAGTTGGGATAATTTAGCGAGATCCTGTCTCAAAAAGTTAAAACATAAATAAATAAATAAAAAGGTCTGGGGGGTGCAGCTCAGTGGTCCAGCACTTACAAAGCATGTAAGCGCGAGGCCCTGGGTTCAAACCCCAGTACTGTAAAAAAATAAATAAATAAAAAGGGTTGAGGGTACAGCACAGCAGCAGAGCACCTGTAAACTATGTGCAAGGCCCTAAGTTTATCTATCAAGTACCACAAAAAAAAAAAAAAAAGCCACTATAAAATAGCTCTCTGATAACTTAATGACCAGATTAAAACCCCACTATTACAGAACCAGGGGCTGGGATTTAACTCAGTTGGTAGACCACCACTCTGCAGTCTCTGAGGTCCTGGGTTTGGTTCCCAGCACCACAAAAACGGGAGAAGGATGTGGCAATCCACTTCTGAGGCAATCCCGAAACAATCAGAAATTGAAAACCTTATGAGGGTCGCTATGAGTCAGACATAACTCCAAGGCACCTAATAACAACGTTACAAAATCAATTCTTCAATGTGATTAATTTCCTTTTCTTCACTTAATTATTATCTTGGGACCCAAAATCTGCTCAAAAATGTAAATGCTCCTGCTCACAACCTTATGAAATAAAAGTGGAGGATAGCTACCCACTGCTCCAACGTTCCCTCTCTAGCACCTTGTCTTCTCATTCCGCTGCTTCCTACCTTTTTAAGCTTAAGCATGTCACTTTCCTGCTCTGACCAGAAGACGTTTTCAAGCAGATGATGGTCTTTGCAAGATTCCACTGACCATCAGGAGCTACCCTATAGTAATACTGTGTGTCTAACTTCATACTGAAGTTCGTGGAAAACAGCAAAAAGCTGAGCATCAAACATCAAAGTCTCGACCATCTGCTGTGGTTCTGAATGCATGATGAAGGGGAGGGAAAGCTGCCAACACGGAGCAGTTAAGTAAAGGTACCCTAAGGGTTCTGAGGAGGAACTCCCTACCCGACAGCATTCTTGAGGGAATCCCGCTGTATGGTGAGTGGCCACTCCTTATTTTATCTGCTTTGCGATCTAGATTGGATGTGCTTCAAGTAAATCCAGGTAATCACTGGATTAAAGTGTAAATGCCTACATTCTATGTACACATCTGATATGAATGTCATTATCACCTACTTTTCTTCTAATTCTCAGAGGGGTGGAAATATCAAATAATGCTTGGTGACTTCAGAGAGTGTTTGTACAAAAATGTTCACAGATTCCAATTCAGTTCTCTCCAAGTTAAAAATGCAAGAAACTATAATTTGCAGTAGTGGACACAGCTTAAAAGAAGGAGAGAAAATTACCTTAATATATTATAGAAGTGAAGTTACTTTGTCTAAGAGAGTCTGGATATGTCTGCCTTAAACCAAATCATATTGCTTATTTCACAATTTGTTAGTAAGAATATGATTACTCTTTAGGGAAATGATTTTTTTTTCTGGTGAAATTGTTGCTTAACTCAGTTATCACCATCACCGTCTTAGTTATCTCATCTAGAAGCATAACACTTCTCTTCAATCAATTTTTATTTTCCACACCTCTGAGAATTAGAAGAAAAGTAGGTGACATCTGCAGGAGACCAAGTTACACATTGGGTAACTCAAAACCAGGACTCGTAGGATGCTAAACTCTTAATATTTTCACTATGCTGTACTAGCTTTCTCAATAATAATTTAAATTTAGAGGAAGATCTGATAATGTGCAAAAAGCTAATATCTCATTTAATCTGGGTAATAATCCTGAGAAGTACACTGGGGCAGATATAATTTTCTCTAATATATTGAGTTCAATAATTTCCTCACTTGGTTGGATCCCCTTTCTTGGGAATAGGCACAAATATGGATCTCTTCCAGTCAAGTGGCCAGGTAGTTGTTTTGTAAAGCTCTTGGCACAAACAAGTGAGCACCTCAAATGCTGCATCTGTTTGTTGAAACATCTCAACTGGCATTCCATCAATTCCTGGGGACTTGTGTTTTGCCAATGCCTTCAAGTCAGCTTCCACTTCTTCCTTCAGTACCATTGGTTCCTGATCATATGCAATCTCTTAAAATGGATAGTCATCCTCCAACTCTTTTTGGTATAATGACTGTGTATCACTATGAGTCGGATACCGACTCGATGGCACCTAACCTAACCTAATTCCTTCCATCTTCTTTTGATGTTTCCTGCATTGTTTCATATTTTTCCTGTAGAATCCTTAACTATTGGCATGAGGCATGAATTTTTTTCTTCAATTCCTTAAGCTTATGAAAAACACAATGTGTTCTTCTCTTTTGGTTTTCTATCTCCAACTCTTGTACATGTCATTATAATACTTGATTTTCTTTTCTAGAGCTCCCTTTGAAATCTATTTAGTTCCTTAACTTCAATATGTCTTTCTTTTACTTTAGCTGCTCAATGTTCAAGAGCAACTTTCAGAGTCTCTTTTGACATATAATTTGGTCCTTTCCTTTTTTCCTGTCTTTTTACTAATCTTTTGCTTTCCTTATGAATGATTTCATTGATGTCATGCCACAATTCATCTGGTCTTCTATCGTTAGTGTCTTAATGCATCAAACCTGTTCTTGAAGGGGTCTCTGGGAACTGCTGGAAAACCAAGCCAGATTCAGAAGAGGGTGTGGAACCAGAGACATCATTGCTGATTTCAGATGGACATTAGCGAAAAGCAGAGAATACCAGAAAGATGTCTTGTCTGTTTTATTGACTATGCAAAGGCATTTGACTGTGTGGACCATAACAAATTATGGATAACATGAAGAATGGGAATATCAGAGCACTTAATGGGAATAATAAGAGAAGGAATCATTACCTAGACCAAGAGGCAGTCGTTTGAACAGAATAAGGAAACACTGCCTGGTTTAAAGTGCATCAGGGCTGTATCCTTTCACCATAACTCTTCAATCTCTATGCTAAGCAAATAATCCGGGAAGCTGGACTTTATGAAGAATGCAGCATCATGATTGGAGGAAGACTCATTAACAACCTACATTGTGCAGATCACACCCTCTGCTTGCTGAAAGTGAAGAGGATTCAAAACATTTACTGATGAAGATGAAAGGACACAGCCTTCAGTATGGATTGCACCTCAACATCAACAAAACAAAAATCCTTACAACTAGGTCTATAAGCCACAGCATAATAGAGGGAGATAAGATTGCGGTTGTTCAAGATTTTGTTTCACTTGGTTCTATAATCAACACTCACAGAAGCAGCAGTCAAGAAATCAAAAGATACATTGCATTGTGAAAAGCTGTTGCAAAAGACCTCTTTAAAGTGTTGAAAAGTAAAGATGTCACATTGAAGATAGAGGTGTGCCTGACTCATGCCATGGTATTTTCAGTTGCATCATATGGTTATGAAAGCTAGACTTTGAATAAGGGAGACAGGAAAAGAGTTGATGCTTTGGAATTATGGTGCTAGAGACGAATGTTGAATATACCATGGTCTGCCAAATGAACCAACAGATCTGTTCTAGAAGAAGTACAACCAGAGTGCTCCTTAGAAGCCAGGATGGCCAGACCACATCGTATGTATTTTGGACATGTTGTCAGGAGGGGCTAATCCCTGGAGAAGGACATTACATTAGGGAGAGTGACAGGTCACTGAAAAAAGGGAAGACCCTCAACTAGAGGGATTGGCACGGTGGTGACAATAATGAGCTTCATCATAGAAAAGATCCTATGCCTGACACAGAGCTGGTGATTGTTTCCTTCTCTTGTGCATAGGGTTGCTATGAGTCAGTCTGGACTTGATGGCACCCAGCTACAACAACAAATATATTGAGTATCCAAGGGATAAAATGATTTGTTCAAAGGAATTGGATCTAATGCCTGGTGATATCTAAGACATAACCACTAAAAAAAGTATCTGTAACTAAAGTATGTCATGTTTAGAGAAATGGTATCTTTAAGTGAGCATTGCCTATCTGCTAGGCTTGGATTCTAGGGATGGCAAATGCTAGGCATCTATAATGTCCCTTCCCTTTTCTACTGGAGTCCTTCAGGATATTCTTTCCTGCTGGGCCTGAATCCAAGCTCAGAATATTTCTGAGCATATTGCTCCAGAGAGCCCACACTGTGTAACACTTGTTTCTGACATCCTTCATTGCTTTTGATTTCATATTTTTTACTAATAATTCTCATATTACTTCATGTTTGTGTACATTGTCTTTTCCAAGTATAGGGTCCCTTATTCATTCTGACTCCTACTCATTTCAGAGCACCAACTACAGTGATTCATATACAATCCAACATACCTGAGACAAATTATGGTATTTAGGAGAAAACTGTGAAGTTGTAAACCCCCCAAGATATTGTCCTTGTCTCTGAACATGGCTTACATCAAGAATCAGTAAGCTTCTTCTGTAAAGAGTCAGGTCATAAATATTATAACCTCTGAAGGTCCATGGTCTGTGTTGCAATGCTCAACTCTGCCATGACAGTGTGAAAGTGCCCATGGAAAATATATAAACAAGTGAGCATGTTTAATTTACAAACTAAACTATTTAGTTTAGTTATTTGATTTTTCCCCAACAACTTAAAAATATAAAAACAGTTGGGTACCGTGGCTCAAGTCTGTACTCCCAGCAACTTGGGAGGCAGAGGCAGGAGGATTGCAAGTTCCAGGCCAGAGGCAGCCTGTGTAATACAGTGAAACCCTGTCACAAGATAAAGAAAAGAGTGAAAAATGGGTTAAAGGTGCAGCTCAGTGGTAGAGCACTTGCAAAGTATGTGCAAGGCCCTGGGTTCAACTCCCAAGTAGTGCAAAAAATAAAATTAAAAAAATCATAAAAATATAAAATCATTATTAGCTTGCAGGTCACAGAAAAACAAGAGGCAGGCTGACATATGCCCAGAACTTATGCTTTACTGACCCATAGACCAGATCTGGTGTTCTCAAAGTAAGAACTTCTGGAGATCTTCAATTCTAACTACCAATATGTGAGACTATATTTTCTTTGTCCACTTTAACCAAAACAACATACCTCAACAGATCAAACATAGAAGCGAAGATGAGAATCTAGTTGCCTTCTAAGCCAGAAATGCAAGAGATTATGTAAAATAATGCCTGCTACCCTTTTAGTATAGAAGGACCTGGCAATGTACTCCCAAGGCAATCCCGAAACAGTCAGCCACTGAAAACCCTAGGAGAGTCGCTATGAGTCAGATACCGACTCGATGGCACCTAACAACAACAACAACCCTTTCAGTAATTTTTCTTTATGTTTGGAAAAATATAGTTATATTTCCTATTAAATGCTATTTATACTAGCATGTAATGGGCTTAGTATCTTTTCAATAATATTTTTAAAAATTCTTCAGTTTTTATTTCTAATATGATAAATACCAATAGATATAAATCACGTGAATAAAAGCTCTCTGGGGGCTCTCAGCACATTTTAAGAATGTTAAGGGAGGATGGAACCAAAGAGTTTGAGAACCAGCTGCTGAGCTGCAGCAGGATGATTTCTGATTGCCAGCACAGAACTCCTAGGCCTGTGTACCAGACTCATCTACTCTTTACCTTGACCTCCCTCCACTCAGCAGCTGCCTGGTATTTCTTTGCTTGGGTTCTGATTTGATCAAATTTAATTCTATGTACTTATGTTTGCCCATAATTGAAGTTGGTGAAATGTCGTAGTTATTTTCATGAAAGAACCCTTCAGATAGACACATATCATACAAACACTTCAGCCTGTACTTCACCAAAACAGCCAACTAGAAGCAAGTATCTCTCCCTAGCCTCTATTTTCCAATCATTAAAGGCAAAAACAATTATTATTGTAATTTCTTGTCTCCCAAACAAATCTCAAGACAGATCTATTAGCTCTTTTGTGAATCACAAGGTGCCTCTGACCTAGATCCACAAAAATTAGGGGAGCTGGATCCTAATCAAGACCCTCATAGCAGACTTAAATCTTAAGAAATAAAATCCACCAGATGTGACAAGTGTAACTGACAGGGCTCATAATACTGCACTAAGAATTTCATTTTGCAAGTGAGGATATATATCTTACGGAGCACTTTTAAGAAAGTATTAATGTTTTGCTTGTTCTGTCATTTGAGATTTAAGAACTTTATAAAGATATTTTAGGGGAAATTAAAAAGGAAATTCTTCTCATTCCAGTGTTACAATATATGGGGAAACCTCATATAAGGAAGCATTCCTTTCAATATAAATTTACTTTGTCATAAAGTTTATTCAAATGATGTGTACTGCTAGCCTGGGGAAACAAACCAACCTACATGCCTGTCTCTTTCTTTTCTTTTTTCTTTTCTCTTTCCTTTCCTTTCTCTCGCTCTCTAGCTCTCTTTCTCATTTTGGGGGAAAATTAAAGAACAATTACCATGATTCCAAGACTTATCATTTTGTTGAATTATATGCTCTTAATTAGAACATGTTTCCCCAGGAGTATATTGTTCTAAATGTCTTTATAGTTTCTCTTATGGGATAGTAATTTTGTGAATAATAACGGAGGAAGAAATATATATCTTTGAATATTTAATCTTCAACCTGAATTATAAAATATTTTTACTTTACCTTTTATCTTTTCTGATACTGGGTGGCTGACCCCAGGGCTTGTACATCCTTTCCAAATGCTGTATCCCTGAGATGCAACCCTTGCCTTGTTTTTACTTTTTAGTTTGAGACAGGGTCTCGCTATGTTATACAGGCTGCCTCTGGCCTCCAACTTGCAATCTCCCTGCCTCTACCCCCTGAGTTGCTGGGATTACAAGTGTGAGCCAATGTGCCTGGCCTTGTAGTATACAATATCTTGAAAATCATGCATTGTAACTTGATTTTAGATCTGTAATAATTTATGAGTATTAGCTCCAAGTAGTAAAATAAATTTTGCGAATATGACCAATGTCAAAACTGAAATTCACTAACCATCTTTAAGATCAGAAAATCATAAGCAAATGATTGTCTGCTCTAGGGATTATTATCCATTTGGGAGTATAGTGCAAACTACTTGGGAAAGATTTTGGTAGCTGTGAGATACAATAAAGAACAAAAAAACCAGACTTAAAATATGAGAAAAATGCTAACTGTTTAAATTTACAGTAAAAGGAAAAAAGTCTCATCATGATTGCAAAACATTCCAAATTGTGAAACTTATTTGTAAAATAGACAAAAGTAAAGTAGCTTCCTCAGTCATCATTTTTTGAGATCTCAGCATCTAAATTTTTAAAAAATGCTTGTATTTAAAAGAAAGTCTATTTCAAAATATGAATCTCTACACTAAGTACATGTAAGGAAATGAATTTATATCTCATATCATATAACATTCCTGTTCCACAAATATTTAAACGAATGTGATAGAAGACTGAAGTTAAAAAAAGAAAAAGTTATTTGCTTCACCATTCAACTCTTTAAGGAATAAAAGACCCTCAATCCTACTAATAAGTAAAGACTATAGAACTAAATAGATGCTAACATAAAAAACCAACCGACACAACGTTATGTGGAGTACACAGGAAAACAGGAAAGGAAAGGGCATAATTACTTTCCTGTGCTGTAAAGATATTATTTCCAGAAAATTCCATCTACAAAATTATTTTTGCATAACAAATCATCTCCCTCATTCTCATTGTTAAGTCAAGATTATGTCATCAAAAACCCTAAGTGTAAACATCTATTTAGAGGCAACAAACTAAAAAATCATATGGAATTTATACTACTACAAAGATAAAATGGTCAAGGGGACTTTGGTTCCTATTTGAGAAGAAAAAAGAAAGTCTTCTGAGAAAGCATCACTAATACGACTCCAAAGCAGTAAAACTAGAATTGAAGTAGAGTTATTTTAAAGTGTGGCACAGCAGATTAAAATGTGAAAATATCATTGTTATTTTAATGAAATGGTATTCAGTTCTATTTTGTTTTCCCAATTCCCCTCCCCAGCAGTGGGACAATACATGGTACTTTCTTTAGTTGCTGGGAAATTCTCTTAGCACTTTGTGGAAACTGTTGGCTTTCAGAAATGCACAGGTTGATCTGAACCAAAAGTTAGACAAAATACAGAATTGCAACAACAATGAAAAGCAACTTAGGAAGAGGATCATGCCAAGCAGAGAAGCAAACTTTATAGAATCTGCTTTCTGAGACTGTTCAAGTCAGTTCCCTAATTTCAAAAAGCAAAACCAAAGCAAAGCATGCTGACTTACATTGCTTCTTTAGTTCTTTCAGTTGTTGCTTAAACTGTACAAATTTTTCATTATTTTGAAAGTCTGCATCAGAATTCTTATTCTGTAAGGCCAAAAATTTCTTCTCCACTAATAACTTTAAATCTGGTATTTTTTCTGGACGTTCTTCTTTTACCTGAGGAAGACAACAAAATCATCTTACTTAAACGATAATAATAGTGTTAATAAGGTTTGTAACAGTGTTTTAGGGCTGGGATTTGGCTCAGTTGGTAGAGCACTGCGCTGCAGTCTCTGAGGTTCTGAGTTCAATTCCCAGTACCGCAAAAATGGGAGAAGGGCTTGGCAATCCACTCCCAAGGCAATCCGGAAACAGTCAGCCATTGAAAACCCTATGAGGGTTGCTATGAGCAGATACTGACTCGACGGCACCTAACAACAACAACAGTGTTTTAATCTCATGTAAGTCAAATAAAAAGATAATGAAATAACACAATTGCCCCTCTGGCTCCCGAACAGAGGGGCAGACTGGTAGGAAATAGTGGGGGGAATCACTCATCCCATTTATTCATCTTCTTTTCCCTTTTTTCAGCCATATAACCCTTCAGTGCTCCTATTAACTTGTAGTCTCCTGATAACCACCAGGGAAAACTGCAAAATGAGGCAACATCACCAGAACCTGAGTACCACCATATATTTCTTCCTTCACCCAGTCTGCTCAGCCCCTCTCCTACTTGCTGCAGTGGTCATTTCAGTTTTCATCCTCAATGTTCCTCTTCCTCTGGCCCTCAGCCCAGCCAGGTGATAGTGACTCCCACTTTAACAAAAGAAAGTGAGGCTTTAACCTTGACCTTCCATAATTTCCTGCCAGGGAATATTCCAACAAGGAGTAAGTGTCCTCGTGTTCTGTTCAAGGCTAAACTCCCAATCTATGTTCTTCTCCTCTCTAACATGATAAGACTTTCAAACATGCGGAGAAACTGAAGGATTGTACGACAAACATCCATCCTTATGCTACAATTAACATTTTGCCGTGTCCGCATCATCACATAGCTATCTGTCTATCGTTGATATACCCTCCACCTTGCTCTTAAATTTGTTTTAATTACATTTTCTTCATGTCCTTTAGAGTACTGTATATGATTCTCCTTATATATTAATTACATTCCTATTTTTTCCTTTTCTTCTTTAGTTCATATTGTTCTGTAAAATATGTAAGATGAATGTGTAAGCAAAACTAACGTTATAGTTGCATAATGGATACAGCAAATGGCTTATTATTCTACTCCACTAACATTTATAAAAAGAAAAGAGAAAGAAAGAGAGAGAGAGAGAGAAAGAGACAGAGGGAGGGAGGGAGAACATTCCCTCTTTAAGGGCTCTTTCCCCAAAAATGTTTACGTTGGCTCTTCACCCTCATATTTAAAAATCAAACAACCTTGCTGGGGACCATAGCACACACCTGGAATCCCAGCAAGTCCAGAGGGGTGACTGAGGCAGGAGGATAGCAAAGTTTGAGTGAGAGACTCTGTCTTCAAATAGAAAACAAAAATAAAAATGGGGCCGGGGTATACTCAGTGGGCAAGTGCTCACTTGCCTAGCATGCACAAGGCCCTTGGTTCAACCATCCAGTACTGGAAAAATAAAACAAAACAAAAACCCAACCTCTTACAATCCCTGTCCCTCCCCGCAGCTATTTTCTGTTTATATTCCAGCTCCTTGGGAAAAGAAGAGCCACTGCTTCCACTTCCTCCTGCTTAGGCCTTTGCCATTACAATCAAGCTGCTGCCCTGCCACATCACGGCAATCACTCCTCGGTGCCTTGCTTGCCACTGGGCCTGATACGCCTTACGCAGACTTCAACCACACTCCCGATGATACTGACTTGCCCTAACTTTTATGTCTTTTTACCCTAATGGAAACCCTTTGAAAGATGTAAGATTTATCACTGTATTGCCAGTACCTGGAACACAGGCAGCAGTACTCAATATATATATTTCAAGTTAATCTTAACACCTAATATACTTGGCCCACTAATTGCTGCATTTTATTGACTATTATTAGTACAGTATATAATTTCTGGGCAGGAGGGCAACTTAGAGATCATCTAATCTTGATCTTCTTTCTTAGTTTCCGAAATAAGTAAAATGATACAGAAAGTAGTTAAATGATGCTAAAACTACAATACAGACACAGAAAATTCTTGTTTTGGCTCAAGTCAGGGGGAATATTTCTAATCTCTCTCAATTTATCAGTGCATATGAAGTCAAAAGATTATCTGCAACTTACCTGTTTTGATTACCTTTTGTCATGAAGAAGGACATAACACAATTTTTTTTTGCTTAATTGCTATGCATTTCGATTAAACAAAAGCAAAAACTAAGCAGGATTCCAAAATGCCCACAATTTGTATTTACAGAACAGAGTGCAGAACTAATTGTCTTGTGCTGATGACCCACAGCCACTGCAAGATTCACCACCAAAGACAGTCATGAAAAACATGATCAGGCTTTAATGACAAGTCTCATATGTAATTAAAAATTTTAAATAAGTCCTCTAAGTGTAAAGAACAAATAAAGCTCAATTTGGGAAAGAGAAGGGAGAAAGGCAATTTAATAATGCCTATGAATGAGAATAAGCCCTACTACACATGGTGACTGGCTGTTCTTTTCCACTTCTATGCAACAGAACAAGACGAGACAAGTTCAGAACTACAGCATGAAGAGTTGAGAGTAAGGCTAGAAAATAAATTGCTGGTTCTTAGAAAAGGATGATAGACTAGACTCTTTCTGGATTTATGATATAAAATGGACTCACATTCACTGAAGATGTTAATGGTAATAATACAGGATGTCAATCAGATGAGCCTACTTATAGCTTTGATCAACCTGAAATTATTGTGTTATATGGGGTAATTAGAAAAGCTCTCACCTGAGCAGATGACAAGGAAAATTCAAATGTTCTTTTTCAACCAGATCTCTAGTGCACTCAACAAACTTAATTTCCCTGGTACAATGACAGCCACTCCTGAGGAGTTGGACAGAAGTTTGGGCAGGAGGTTGGGGAAAAGGATGCAGGAGACAGGCATTTTGAAGATGACAGGAAGCAATGTGGAATATGACTAGGAAAATCCAAATTTAGTGATTCAACGTATTTTTTTTTTCCACAGCCAGAACCTCCAGAAAGCTGTAAGGTACATGAATTCACTGCAGCAAATATCTTCTCTACCAGTTTCATGCTGTAATTGGTATGGTTTTTCCATTGCAAAGAGAACTTACTGTACCCCAGATATCAGCATGACAGCATAAAAAAAATCCAACCCATTATCTTTTGAAATCAATGTAATAAATGGGATTACTATTTTTAATGATTTCTTGCTTTTGTTTGTATTTTTAAGAGAAATGGATAAAAGCAGTGACCATTCTTTGAGTAGCTGACCATGTGTTATTATTCTAGTATGAAAAAACCTTTCTTAGAACAAATTTCAAAGCCTTAAGAGAAATCTGAGATGGGAGGAGAGGATCTATTAGGTCACTATGTCCATTCCTTTCCAAAGGATAATGTGCCTAGATACAGTATTTAAACCCCAGCGGATTAAAATGCACTCTGTATATCAAAGTGCTAGACCACAGCTCAAGTGGCTTAAACAACAGAAATTTGTTTTCTCACAGTTCTGGAGTCAAAAAGTCAAAGATCAGGGTATCAACAGGTTGGTTTCTTCAGGGGCCTCTGAACTCGGCCCATAAATAGCCATCTCCTTCCTGTGCCACCACACGGCCTTCCCATGGCATGCGTCTGTGTCTTCATCTCCTCTTGTAAGGAAACTGGTCATGTTTGATTAAGGTCTACATAATGATCTCATTCAACTTTAATTACCTCTTTAAAGACCCTGTCTCCAAATACAGTCACATTATGAGGTACTAGGGGTTAGGAAAAACATTAGGCTCGTACACTACATAAATGAAAATCAGAATTCTTAAAATAGCTATAGGTTATTAATCTTTATGCCATTATAATTCAAAAATGAGAGAAGCTATCAAGAAGTAAACAGTATACCATAGCTACATCATGAAAATTTAATATTGCCCCTAGGATAGAAAAAGCCTGGTTTTTCTGTGTCACCAATCATATTTGCTACCAATCACCCGTCAGGATTCACTGAGGGCCCTCTATATGCCAAGCACTGAGCCTGAAAGCACAGAAGCCCAGAGAAGGCAACTGGGAGTGTATGGTGATATGGTGAACAGCTTTGGAGGCCAGCCTATGGAACCAAGACTGATCAGATAGGCAGTGGAGAAAGGCAGTAAAAAAATTTAAAGAGTAAAGCAATACTACTGCAAATTTTTTTTTTTTTTATCTGATTACTATAGTTGTCTGGAGGATGTTTTAGAGACAGGGAGGGACAGCGGAGTTACTGCTCTAGATCAACTAATGGCAGAGTGAGAAGCTGGCAACTTGGTCAGGCTGCAGTGTTTCCTTTGAGCCAGCAACGATGTCTTGTGAGAGGCACACAGGGTTTGATAAGGCTTCTGAGATGAGAGAGGGTGATTTGTCTTGTGCTGATGACCCACAGTCATGCCATTTTCTTGAGCAAAGGAGCAGGCGCTGCTGCATCCCCACATCTAAGCAGAGCTGTCTAGTAAGCAGCTAGAAAGACATAACGGGGGCACTAGCCTGGCGCCATGGCGTACACCTAGAATGCCAGTGACTCAGGATGCGGAGGCAGGAGGATCACAAGTTCAAGGCCAAAGGCAACCTGCATAACTTAGCAAGACCTTGTCTTAGAATGAAAAATAAAAAAGGGGCTAGGGGTAGAGCTAGTGGTAGAGCACTTGCCTAGCACGCACAAAACCTTCAGTTCAACCTCTAGCACTGCAGACTAAATGAATGAATGAATGAATAAATAAATAAATGAAGACATGGGAAGAAAAAGCAGAAAGATATCAGGGGAACACTATAAAAGTAAACATGAAAAACAGAAGTGAGGAATGCTACAGAAAAAAGAAAAGGAAAGGGGTTAATTTTCTTCAGAGGGGTGCTTGCTTTGTTTTTGGGGAACAGGATGCAAGAAAGCTCAAACAAGAAAAGGGCTAAGGAGAACGCTGGCTGTAATTACACGGCACTCAGCACGTTGCACAGCAACCATCGCCCTGTCTAAGCGACCAGCCTATGAAGACTCTCTCAGGCCAGACTTATTTCCCTGCTGCCCGGACAAGGCCTGCTGGACACCAGGTGTTCAGACAATGTCGGTGCATAAGGGACTTACAGGAAGGCCAAATTATACTGTGAGGAGAGGAGAAAGGGGATTAAGAGAGTTCTGTGAACACAAAGTTTAGAGGCAAAGAAAGAACAGAGAGGAAGCAGACCATAGGAGAGAGCTAAAGAGACAGGTTGATTTGTAGAGAGCATAACAGTAGCTTGAAGTGAAACTGATATGTGAACACAGAAAAATATGGATCAGACACTTTGGGGTCCACCCTGGGTTGTGGATCTTGGGACAAACCTTTCAAAAACTCTTGGATTTCTCTCATCTTTTAATTAGGAATCAGGAACATCCACTTTAGCGCTGTGAAGACTTGACTAAGTTATACCTGTGTTTACTTTAGCACATAGTAGATGATCAAAACATTTTATTCTTTTCCAACTTCAGCATAGAAGCTTTAACATGCTTGGTTGACAAAGTGCCCGTCAACAGAACAATGCATTAAAAAAAATTATGGTACATATACACAATGGAATACTACTCAGCAATCAAAAAAAATGAAATAATGTCATTTGCAGCAAAATGGATGGAATTGGAGAAAATTATCTTAAGTGAACGAACACAGCCCAAAAAAGAAATACCACATGTCCTCACTCATATGTGGGAGCTGAATCAAATTTAAAAGAAGGAAAAAATCCTTTACAGAAATTGGAACATAATAAAAAGCTAATGTAAACTTAGTGGAGAAGGGAAAATACAAGGACTGGAAAGGAGGGAAGGATCTAGCAAAAGGAAGAGATGATGGGAGAAGACAGGAGGGGGAGGAGGGACAAGGAGGAGCGAGGAATGAGAGAGAGGGTGACCTCAAAGTAAACAGCCCAACTTTAATAGCTCAGGAAATAATTATAATAATACCAACAATACCAAAGGATGGTGATAATGCAAACGGGATAGATTATTCATGTAATACTGCTGACAACGTTAAAAAAAAAAAAGATCAGTACAGAAAAAAGTGTGGACTTAAATCATAATTGGGATGCAAGGGTATACAGAAAAATATTCCCACAAAAAGACATGCAAGTAGAAGAGAGGCCATTAGTAGGAGGGTGGGAGACGGGGGAGGAGTGGCACAAGAGGTAAGGGGGAAGTTATCTGTGCAATGTACAATGAAACACTTATGGAAATATCATAATGAAATGCATGTCAGAATGAAACACATTAAGCTGTACATTAAAAATTTCTAATAAAAAAAAACACGCTTGGTTGGGGCAGAGAAGGAGGAGCTAATGAAGAAACAAATCAAAAACACTAAGAGAAGAAAGCAAGTAACAGATTTCACCTGAGAAGATCATTCAAGTACCATGAAGATGACCAGCTAGGGAAATATAACCATATTCTTTACCAGGCTACCTAAGTGCCCACAGGGCTACATAAGCAAGGGTACAGGGAAGCTCACAGTAAGCGTAGGACAACAGGAAGTGGGGAGGATTGCACAGAAGTAGATAGTAAGTAAGGGGAGGCCACTCCACTCCAGATTACTGCTGCCATGTGAGGCTGCAAGCCCAGGGTTTTAAAGAAAACTCCGAAATCTAGATGTGTATGAGACTGCTAGGTTTTCAAACAATGCATGGTCCAAATGATACACCAGCCTTAAGGCGAGGTGTGTGCAACCTCTAGCTTATCGCAAACAACATATTTTAAAAATTAAAATAAAAATGCTTTTGTATCCAAAGTATTTGAAAGTCTCTAGTGCAATTCCAGGACGCCTGCTTCAGGGATAAAATATAGTCCTTCCACGCAGAACAGAGAGTGATAAAAGAAGATATGTCTAGAGGAGAGAGGGGAAAGTGAGGGATCCAACTTTGACATGCTAACCCATCGTGTTTATGATCAAAAGCTTGAACTTTAGTCTTGATTAGAAATGAGACTCGGCTACTAACGGAATAACCTTGAAAAGGTCGCTAAATGCATCTAACCCTAATTTCCTCTCTTGGAAATAGAAAAGAGTAACGCTATTCACTTCATGGTATCGATGAGAGGAATCAATAAAGCAATAACACACTGCTGTCCGGCAGAGTATTCTGTGAGTAGCTGTTATTGTTTTTGTTATTATTGATATTATCATTATATAGATCTTCAGTGGGGCAGGATGTATATACAGGGCTGCAGCTCAGCAGACTGACATGGAAACACCCACAGGGAGAAATCCATGTATAGAGCTTAACAGAAACCATGGAAATGAATGGGATCACCAAGGAGACAGAGCAATGGGGAAAAGGCAGGACCAAAACAGAACTCTGGAGAATCCATTTAAGAGGCAGCTAGAAGAGTAAAAAAAAAATAAAAAAAAAAAAATTACAAAAGCTAAATAGACAACCAAAAGAAAGTGTCCCAGCAGTCTAGCAAGGAATTTCAAGATATGCCAAATGTTGCCGAGAGGTCAAGCTAAATGACTTGGTTTGAGTCATTAGTGACTCTGGCAAAAGCAGCGAAATGCACAATGGCTCACTCCGAACATCCAGATCTTTGTTAATGACCTGTTTTTAAAAGAGGGAACAATAATAGGAGAAAACACAGGAATCCCCAAAAGTTCCACAGACTCTTCAACGAACTGCTCAGTTTCAGCTCAGAGTCACTTTGGAATACTTAGCTGCCTTTAAGTGTAACCCAACTCTGCTGTGACTACAGCATTTCTTTGGTGTCAGTGAGGGGCAGGCGATCAATGAGCTGATTGTTAACTCCCCTGGGCCTCAGGTAGCTACGGCTCTCTAAACAGAGGCTAGTTGTTTTAGGAAAAAGAACAGCAGAAATAAAAGGCTGAACTCAGTCCTCATCCACACTGAAGCCACATATTCCTTTCACTATGCTTCAACATAAATATTAAATAGAGTTATATGATGATAATCCACCTCATTTCTTTCACACAATACTGTATGCATATGTAATTACTCAAAAGTGTGTCATTTTACTGCCATGGGGCAAAGTCAAGGTCTCCTCCTCCTCCAGTTATCATTATTGCCTTACAGCTATCGTTTCACTGGGAGGGGAGATCACAGGAGCGAACGATATTAATGGTCTGAGTCATTCACACACTTTTTGAATCATGTGAGACTCTAGTATAAAATTAGTCATTCCTGTAACTCAACCAAGACTCAGATGGATTGACTCTCTCCAAAACAGCCACAGTTAGGTGCCTGGCTTCCCAAATAACACACACCCAATGATTTACAGTTTGCAAATCAGATAGTCTTTAGAAGTTTAGTATGGGCACATATTGGTGATAAGCAACCTGCTTTTGTGTTCTGCTCAGTACACTAAGGGTTCCAACGTCTAATTCATATTCAGCTTGGTCTGAGGCTACTGGACCTGACTGCATGCTGGAAATCCAGAGGGAATTGCCTCGATTGGTCTTAGAACAGTCATTCAACAAATATTTACTGAGTCTCAATTGGGTGCCAGGCATTATGCTAAGCACAGAGACATTTATGGAAGCTGGCCCACACTTATGACACACTACCAACCCAACTGGTCATGCACAGGGTAAATTTATATAGGCCAGTGCTGTCTCCACCTTTATAAAGCAAAATGGCTTGGTAAAAGTTTTATTAAAATGCATGTCCAGACTGAGAATCATTAAGCTTTCACTGGATATAACCTAATTGCATGTACGTACACAGATACTCTATATTTTCTACAGAGTTTACTATCCTGCCTTTCTCTGCTTAAAAAAATTTAAAAAATCATACACATTAAAGATGACCAGCATGAATTGTACCCCTTCATCTCATGCCAGTTTCTGTTGCCATTGCACAATGCATACGGAACTTTGTTCAACCAAATTATTTGTAGTTCAATGTGTTTAGCATGGGCTTGACTTCTGACAAAACACTCAAGAGAGAATACTTCCTTGTGGAACACTAGGGCACCTGGAGGGGACTTCACGGTTTGCCAGGGTAATATACCATCACTGAGCAACAGCCAACCAAATATGGAAACACCTTTTCTCCTTCAAGCCTTCCAGAAAAAGTTTGAAAATTAATAAGGTCCAACGTGCATTAGTGCTAGTGGTCTAGTTCTGATGGACCAGCCCTATTAGAACAGGCAATTGCTCAACAGATGGCAGCTGAGTGAGGCAACCGGCCATCTATGTGCATCTGTTACTAAACATTTATGGTGCTGGAAATCACCCCAACAAATTTCTCATGGCACTATGCCCACTTTTAAGATACCAGCCACAGGAGCTGTACTTCTTCATACTGAATACAGCCTTAGGATCTTCACACTGGGGGAGGAGAACCCAAACTGCTGATCTTGCCTCTCTAGTTCTTTGTTTCTTTCATTTTGTTTTGGCAGATTTAATAAATTTAATAGAAACATACATTACTTGTTTGTTGATTTAATCATCCATTCAATAAGCATCTACTGAATGTCCACCTAACATAGGCATTGTGCTAGTCATTGGAGATACATCAGTACACAGATTAAATTGGTCTCTGTTACTCTCTTGGGGTTTGGGATGTAGTGAGACAAACAAGTATTATTTAACCAGCCAAAAGGATTATCATAAATTATGGAAAGAAACATACCAGATGTTAGGAGAGCTTGTAACAACATAAATATCGAGGACACCATTTCCTAGGCAATCTTTTTAAGACAGATCATACTAGCAGCAGATGGGATGAGGATTATTGCTGCTATTAACAGGCAGAATGGGATGAGGATTGGGCTGTTCTTAACAAACACTTTGCACTTGCATAGCACCTTTCCTCGGAGTGTTTCAAAGCCTTCTGGTCAAAAGTATCATTATCTCAATGTTACAGATATGGGGAAAGGGCAGTTCATGGTAGTTAAGCCATCTTGCCCAAGATCAGAGTGAGTCAGAGACAGAAGAGTTTCAATTTACTCATACCCCCTTTTATCTTCAATTTTATGAAAACACACAGGATTTCAGGCAAATATCCTAACCTTTAATAGTCCCTAATGAGTTCTTATATGAAAAGGCATTTATTCTGAATTTGAAACTGCCCTTCCTGACCCCCATGCCCCTGCCAGCCACAGAATGATCAAATGCTCTACTTGTCATCAGGGTATCTTGCTTGAGATTTAACAGTAAAAAAACACAAGGATAGGTTGGTGCTCATAGGATTTATTGGTCTTACCATGTACCTCATCATCCAGAAAGCTGACCTTTCAGAAGGCTGAAATCATCTCCTGAAGACTCAGGTCGAGTACCTCAGGAGATTAGCTAGGGTGGGTCTCACCTGATGCTCAGAATCAGTGCATAATAGATGACATTGTTTCTCCCATAGCCACAACGCATGAGCCCAGGAACCAAGGGACAAAAGCAGAATTAGTTTCACATCTCCTCCCCTTCATCACACCTAATGACCAACTTGCAATTTTTTCCCCTTCAACGCAACTCTGGTTTTGCTGGTTGAGCAGTCTCAGTAGCCAAGCAAAGAATGATTTCACCCAGGACTGAACAATGTCTCCACTGATTTGGAATCCAGCTGTAACCTAACAATTCTGAGCTCCTTATAGCACTGAACGAACAGAAAAAGGGGAGGCTACAGAAGTCGTTGAGACAATAAATTTTGATTAACAAGGGTAAGCAGGATTGCTGCTACACAGTGAGAAAAGGGAGGTGTGTGTCTGGAATTTGGAACATCTCTAAGTTTTGCCATGCCTGGTAGTAAAAGATAATGGAAGACAGAAACAATTCCATACAGGCAAGACCACCAAGATCTCAGATCCCCCTGGAATGAAAGCCTAGGCATTGCAGCCAGATAAAAACCTCCCATGGGCTGAGAGTTGGAGAAGGGCAAAAAGAACACAGATGGGTAGTGAAGAAAGGGAGTTAGAAATACTAACTACGGGTTCAGGTCCAACAGCAAAAGCTAAGACCAAAGTACCTACTTCTTTTTGTTTATTTTTGAGACAAGATCTTGGTATGCTTCCCAGGCTAACTTTGAACCTGTGATCTTTCGGCTTCACCCCTCCAAATGCTGGGATTATAGGTGTGTGCCGCCATGCCTGGCTCGGCTCATATTTCATATTTCTTCTTTGGCTTGATTTGTGTATGTTTTAAAATAACTTATTTCTCTCTTTTTCTCCTAATATTTTATAAAAATAAGGAGGCAGGTCTCTAGTTACAGAGTACCACGTTGTTAGTTGAGTCAAGACGGTGTCTGACTCATAGAGACCCTCCTAGGGTTTTCAATGGCTGATTGTTTCTGGGTTGCTTGGAGAGTGGATTGCAGCCTCCTTCTCCTGACAGAGTACCATAAGAGAACATGAATAGCAGGAAGAGGTTCAGCGCAGATATTCTAGAAGCTCTCCTGGATTTGGTGTCGGAAGCAGTAATTAATATGATATTGTATTTCCCTTTCCCCCTTCATAGGGGAAAAGGAAAACAGGTTTTTCACTTTTATGATAGAAAACTGTAATATTTTAAAAGGAAGCATTTTGTTGTTTTTGCTACTGTTTTTGCAAATTTAAGTCTGGAAGAAAAGGGTATGTAGACAGAAGCTGAGAAGCTGAGCTCAACTGTCTAGAATTTTCTGAACACCTTTCCTAAGTATGGAAAATTTCTTGAGAGTGACACCTCACGGGAATAAGAGCCTTAAATTCACTTTTTTAGCCTTCTTTGCAGCAAAAATACAGACGCATCACCTTGGCCTTGGCCTGTAGGACTTGCACGCTTGAGAATGACATCAGAGAGGTACCGCATAGAAGATGCCAACATAGACCCTGGGACCAAACTACCTGGGGCTTTAACCTTCCAAATCCCAATTTTGCCTCGTACTAGCTGTGTGATCTTGAGAAAATTACTTAACCACTCAGAAAATCAGTTGCCTCATGTATAACTCTACTTAGCTCATATGAAATGAATTCATGTACACAAATAATTTAGTTTTAAAATCCAATAGGGTAGCTACTTGTTTTTGTTGTTAGGTGCCATCGAGTCGTGTCCGACTTATAGCGACCCTTATAGGGTTTTCAATGGCTGATTGTTTTGGGATTGCCTCGGAAGTGGGTTGCCACGTCCTTCTCCCATTTTTGTGGTGCTGGGAATCGAACTCGGGACCTCAGAGAATGCAGAGCGGCGTTCTACCAACTGAGCTAAATCCCAGCCCCAAAGGTAGTTACTTGTTGTTGTTGTTGTTGTTGTTAGGTGCCGTCGAGTCGGTATCCGACTCATAGCGACCCTCTGTACAACAGGGGAAACACTATTGTCAGTGTTTCTCTGCTGTTCATAGGGTTTTCAATGGCAGATTGATTTTGGGAGGGGGTTGCCAGGTCCTTCTCCCAAGCCTATAGCTTCTGGTGTTCCCAGGCGGTCTCCCATCCAGGTACTAACCAGGCCTGACCCTGCTTAGCTTCCAAGATCTGATGGGATTGGATGCCACAGGGCTACAGCTGCAGGCAAGGTAGTTACTAGCCACATTTAAATCATTTAAATCTAAGTAAAAATTAAAATTAAATAAAAATTAAAAATCGAGGTCCTCAATGCACTGCCACATTTCAAGTGCTCAGTAGCCCCACATGGCTAGTGGGCCAGCACCTACCACTCTGAATAATGCAACTACAGAACATTTTCATCACTTCAGGAAGTTCTACTGGAGCATAGTGGCTGGGAGAATATTTCCTGGTACTCCTCAAGTATTCAAATGATAACTGCTCTATTATTAGTAGTATTCTTGAGGTCATATTATTATTATTATTATTATTGTCATATTATTATTATTATTATTATTACCACATCAAGTTTAAGATGTAACCAATCTAAAATCTGGTAGAGACACATAAGTAAAAAGCAATCACAAAGCAGTCCAATAAAAATTTACAATAGTATCATAGCAGCAGGCACTCTCAATTGAACTATTCATTATTCACAAGGTGCTAGGGAAGGCAGGTACTTCACATGGGTTTCCCCATTTAAGCCCCCCCAAACAAATAACAAAAGAAGTAAGAAGTAATACACCTTATGTTACAGGTCAGAAAGCCAAGGCTAAGGAGTGGCCTAACTGCAAGAGCCCGGAGCTCAGTGGGGGTGCTGGAGCTCCTGGGATGGGTAGGTAGGTTAAATCACCAATGTCAGGACTTAACTTCTACTCTATAGGTCATCCAACTATTTTCTGACGGCCTACTAGGGGCCACACACTGATCTAGAGGCTGGGGATACGGTAGAGACCAAGTTCCTGCCCTGGTGGAGCTTGCACTATGATTGAGCAGAATAATAAGAAAATGTCATTAGCCTGACAGTAGTTAAGTTCGGTGGAGAACAGTTAAAGAGGGTGGAAATGGTTGAGGTTTTCTGCACTGGATGCTCAGAGAAGGCTTCACTGGAAAGATGACAACTGAGTGGAGGAAAATAAGAGGGTGAGGCCACAGGACTGGAGTCGGAATGCATACAGAGGGACAGCCACAGAAGATGAGGTCAGAGTGTGGTGTGAGACACATGAGGGCAGCCGTTAGCCTTCACAGAGAGAGCTGGGACGGTTTTGAGGGAGAAGATCTGCTTTTCTTGTCCAAGGATCCCTCTGGCTGTTGCAGTGAGAATCAATGTCAGGGAGGAGTGGCAGAGGCAAGCCAGTCAGAGCAGGCCACTGCAGGTGTCTAGGTGAAAGGGGATGAGGGCATGGGTGAGGGTGACAGCAGCAGGCATGGCAAGAAGTGGTTGGATTCTATACCTACTGGGAAGGTAAAAAATAATAACTGCCAATTGGCGGAGTAGATATAGGCTGTAAAAGGAAGAACTACAGACAGCACTGGTGTTTGGCCTGATAAAACTGCTGAGGAAGTCTGGAGAAATGGCTGTTTGGGAGGGGAAAGGAAATCAAGTGTGCAGTGCCCGTGGGAATGAAATGAAGTGGAAGCAGAAATGAAAAGAACACCTGACAGGTGGTATTGGAGAGAAGGCTGGGTTACGACTACAAATGCTGTAAAGTACGAATAACGTATAGTATTAAGAGCAATCCGTTTGGCAGAGAGAAATCAGATGACGTCATGGAGGCCTGTTAAAAAGGAGCTAAATTCAACCATGAGAGGTAAGAAAGGGTTAGCTACTTGAAAGGGAAAGAGCATTCCAAGTAAAGGCTGTGTGCTAAGGCCACAGGAAAAAGAACGGTCTAAGAACTGGCATAAAAGAATAGTAAAAAATGAGACTGCAGAGGTAGACAGGAGTATAAACCACATAAAGGAATTTGAGCTTAATCCTAAGAAATAAGGAATAACCGAAGAAGGTGAAGTGGAAAAAGTAGAAAAAAATAATTTAAAAAATATTTTTTGGTACTAAGGGCCTAAACCCAGGGCCTTGTACATCCTTTGCAAGTGCTCTACAGCTGAGCTGCACGCCCAGCCGTTTTCTAAGAAATGTTTTATCTGTAATCCCAGTGGCTTGGGAAGCAGAAGCAGGAGGATAGCAAGTTCGAGACCAGAGGCAGTCTGTGTAATTTAGCAAGACCCTGTCTCAAAAAGTAAAAAAACGGGCTGGGCGTGCAGCTCAGTGGTCCAGCACTTGCAGAGCATGCAAGTGCAAGGCCCTGGGTTCAACCCCCAGGACCAGGAAAAAAAAAAAAAAAAGTTTTATCTTGAGACAGGGTCTGGCTAAGGCTGCCTCTGATCTCAAGCTGCCTCCACCTCCCGAGCTGCAGGGATTACAGGTGTGTACCACTGTGCCTGGCTCAAATTTTCAACGTAGAAAGATTTCTAGGGCTACTAGGTACCGCCAACTTACCCTAGAAGACAAAAGATTGTGAACATGGGGATGGAAGTACATGAACCAACGTGAGAACCAATAAAATTTGGAGATGGATTTGGAGGTATGGGGAGCCAGAGGGAGTAAGAATGACAACTAGATTTCTGATGTGAGAAACTGTTTAGAAAGTAATGCCATAAGTTCCAGAATCCCAGGAAAAAATTAAGGAGGAACTTTCAGTCTAAGATGCTGAAGATAAGGAGCCTGGAGTACACTACAATGGCAAATGTCAAATATACCATCGACTTCATGTGTGTGGTTCTCAGATGAGAAATCTGGAATGGAAATTAGCACTTGGGACTCACCAGCATCAAAACAGCAATTTAAGTTGTGAGTATAGATGTTGCCTTCTAGGAAGAGTGGGTAGTGTAAGAAGAGAGACAAAGAACGGGTAGGAATACCAAGATTTAATGGGTAGAGAGAGGAAGGAAGGATTGAAGGAGTGGCCAATGGCCGACAGAAAAAAACATGTGCTGTCGTAAAAGTGAATGGAACGTAACTCAGGAAGGAACGCGGTGTTATCGATAGCAGAGAGGTCAAAATAAGAGAACACTCAAAGAGCATCCTGTGGGTTTGTTATGGAGCTTGTAACCCTGGACGATTCATTTAGCTGCCGGCCTTAGATTCCTCGTCTCCACAGCTTGCTCTACTGTACACTGTACTCCATGGGGTGAGCAACACGGTGACACAGGGACACAACACTTGGTGCAGCGTGAAGATAAAGGGAGACACTACACACCGCTCTCCTTCCACTACCGCACATCTCACGTGTGTCATACGAGCAGGCCCAAGGAACAGGGAAAACAAGGGTGCCAAGTACGAAACTACACGGAATCAGCGTCGCCAAAGTCTGAATGCTTGTGTCCCCTCCAAATGTATGCCGAAGTCCTGCTCTCCACAGTGGCAGGATTAAGAGGTGAGGCCTTTGGAAGGTGACTTAGGTAATGAGGGCAGAGGTTTGTGAATGGGATTAGTGCCCTTATAAAGGAAACCCTCTGGAACTTGTTTGCCAGAAGAAGGTGGGCCCTCATCATACTCTGACATTGCCAGCATGTTCATCTTGAACTTCTGGGCCTCTGAAACCATGAGAAGTAAATGTCTGTTGTTACGTGCTACCTGTTTATGGTACTATGCTATAGCATCTCGAATGGATTAAGAAAAATGTCCACGGAATGCACTATATACCATGCAAAGGAGCAACTGGCAGAAAAGAAATACTCTTTCCTTTTCTTTCTTCCCTTTCCTCCTAGTGTTTCCTTTCTCCCTCCTCCTCCTCCTGTTGTTGTTGTTGTTGTTGTTGTTGTTGATAGGTGCTGTCAAGCCTGGTTCAACACATAGCAACTCTATTTACAACAGAATGAAACACTCCCCCAGGCTATAACATGTTCAGCATTATGTCAATGCTTCTCTGCTATTCATAGGGGTTTTGATGGCTGATTATTTCCCGATTGTTTCAGGAGTGGGCTGCTCAGTCCTTCTCCCATTTTTTTGTGGTGTCAGGGATCAAACCCAGGGCCTCCAAGAGTACAGAGCAGCACTCCACTGACTGAGCTAAACCCCAGGCCTTCCCTCCTTCTAAGTGCAACTTAAACTGCAGAAGTTCTGAAGAGTTTGTCAAAGGGACTTATTTAAGCACACTTAGGTTTTCACACAGAGAACTATGCTTTTGTCATCATTCACCATGATCATCATGAGGTTGTGATAGAAACCTTCCAATATTCTTAAGAAGCAGTTTAAACCCTTTGAGCAATCCAGATAAATAAAACATGTTCCACAGAAGTTATCAACTAGTGATTTCAAAAATTCTTCCAGTAGGTTTTAAAATGATAACCCAGATAACGTTTATCAAGTGAAATATTCTAACTACATGATTAAAGAGACCTTTGAACAACCAAACTGACTTTCAGCTTGTTTTCGACACAGAGAAGTTTCCTACAAGGCCTTCAACAGACACTTTCCTATTAAGGATTAAAGTTCTACCTGCCCTTTCTGCTCTCACTTCCTCAAAGACATGGGAGCACGTGGACCTGAGAAAATTGTCTCTAGGACATGCATTTCTAATGTAAGAAACATTGTGTTTCCTAAAATAAAATTTAAAATTTTTCCTGAAAAAGAAATAAAGAATTCCACTGATTTTTCCATACCTTTGTTGTTGTTGTTAGGTGCCAGAGAGTCGGTATCCGACTCATAGTGACCCTCATAGGGTTTTCAAGGGCTGACTGTTTTGGGATTGCCTTGGGAGTGGATTGCCAGGCCCTTCTCCCATTTTTGGGGTGCTGGGAATTGAACTTGGGACCTCAGAGATGGCAGCGCAGTGTGCTACCAACTGAGCTAAATCCCAGCCCCTTTCCATATCTAGTCTAAACTATTCCTGTCTCTTTTGCATAATTTCTTTCATAGCCTCATTTCTTTAGGCTGGGCTTTGCAGTTCTTTTCCATGACACTCTCAATACATAAAGCCTGTATCATGTTCCCTTCTCTACCTGATAATTCTATGTTACATCAAATGTTAAGGTTCTTAGCAATCCAAGTCCTAACTATGGAAATCTCAATCTTTTTAACACATGTTTAGATAAGCATCTCTTTATTTTAGAACTCAGTAGTGGGTGGTGAGGCTGAAGCTCACGTGTGGTGAAGAGCCATCTTGCACTAAAACCTAAGCAATGACACAGAGAAGGCATGGTGAAAGAAGTCTGTCTCACTCCAGTCTCTGTGCAAGTATGTGTGTTTGTGTGTGTGTGTGTGTGTGTGTGTGTAGGTGTGTACGTGCAGGGGAGAGAGATGGAGGGAAGAGTACTACCCACATTTGGCATTACCTATGCTGAACAAGCAGAAGACTCGGGAGGAGAGTGGAGCAGTGCTGAGTTTCGTGGACGCCTGTTCTTAGTACTCTGAATAGGAGGCCCAGCCTTCCATATCTGGGACCACCAGGAAACACTCCAGCCACAGGGGGCCTGTGAAGAAAGCATCTCCTCCATATTCTATGTCTCCCTTGGGTCCTCCAGTCACACCTCCCTGAACCAGGAGATCTGAATAACAAAAAGAATGAGCTCCATTTCTATTAGAACCTAAAAGAAAAGGAAATGCTAATTGTCTTCTTCTTTTTGTTCTTACTAAGTATTCATCAGGCTGGGATTTAGCTCAGTGGGTACAGCGCTGCGCTGCAGCCTCTGAGGTCCTGAGTTCAGTTCTCAGCACCCCAAAAATGGGAGAAGGGCCTGGCAATCCACTCCCAAGGCAATCCCAATACAGTCGCCATTGAAAACCCTATGAGGGTCACCAGAGTCGGATACCAACTCGACGGCACCTAACAACAACAACAAGTATTCATCAGAAAACTTATCTGGTATGATATAGTAACTGAAAACACAAGCAAAATTATCTATTTTGGGGATATAACATTTTTCTTTCTTTTTTTATTATTATTATTTTGTGGTACTGGGGATTCAACCCAGGGCCTTGCGCTAGACAAGCGCTCTACCACTGAGCTACAACCCCAGCCCTTTATAAAAAATTTTATTTTGACACAAGGTCTCACTAAGTTGCAACCCCTGGCCTCAAATCTGTGATTCTCTGGCCTCAGCTTCCTGAGTAGGCAGGATTACAGGCATGTGTCATGGTGCCCAGCATAACATTTTTCTTTAAACCTATAAATTAACTTCTAAAGTGGATGAGGTTTCTAATAAATAGTTAAGTCTGATTTCAAATCTTGGTCTTTACACTATACCACATACAGTGAAGAATAAGGACAATCCAAGGATATGAAGCTGGATCTTTCTCCTCAGTTATCATATCCAATTCAACCCAAAAAACCACTATAGAAATATTAATACTCTCATGGTTTATTTATGCACTTTATCCCTTACCAGCTCCATTCATTCCAGTCTGGAAATCTATCAATTTCTCTGCTGTTGCCTTCCCTAGAGTAAACATAGCTTCCTCATGCTTAAAACTACCTCCCACTAGCAGATCTATCAGGCTAGGGTTTACTTCAGTTGGTAGAGTGCTGCTCTGCACTTTCTGAGGACCCAGATTCAATCCCCAGCACTGCAAAACTGGGAGAAAGATGTGGCAATCCACTTCCAAAGCAATTCCAAAATAATCAGCCACTGAAAACCTCATGAAGGTCACTATAAGTAGGACCCAACTAAATGGCAGCTAACAACAGCAGATCTATCAAATTACCTTTTGCCTTCTAATTCTCCTCCTAGAATTTGATGAAGTGAAAATGAATTCTATCTACCTCCACCCTAACAAAAAAACTACTGTGTTGTGGGAAAATTAAAACAATAAACAAAAGCCAAAATTTAGATGCTTCACTGCCTATAGAGTACTTTTTAGAATAATGTGTGTATTTTGATTCTCATTACTTCTTGTTGTTGTTATTGTTGGGTGCCATCAAGTCAGGTCCGACTCATAGCAACCCTGTATACAATAGAATGAACTATTCTCCAACATTGTGCCATGTTTGCACTATTGTCAATACTACTTTGCTATTCATAGGGTTTTCAATGGCATATTGTTTCAGGAGAGGATTGCCAGGTCCTTCTACCCACACTGCAGCACCTGGAGTTCCCAGGTGGTCTCTCATCCAAGCACTAACCAGGCTGACCCTGTTTAGCTTCAAAGATGAAGTGGGATGGGATGCTATGGCTGTAGACTCTCATTACTTGTTGTTGTTGTTAGGTGCCATCGAGTCGGTATCCGACTCATAGTGACCCTCAGAGGGCTTTCAATGGCTGACTGTTTTGGGATTGCCTTGGGAGTGGATTGCCAGGTCCTTCTCCCATTTTTGCGGTGCTGGGAATTGAACTCAGGACCTCAGAGACTGCAGTGCAGTGCTCTACCAACTGAGCTAAATCCCAGCCCTCTCATTACTTAGAGAAATTAAAAATAACATCTCTGAATTAAACACTTGATACATGATAAACTGAGACTACAGGGTGACCACCAAGTCTGGAAACAAATATTATAGGTTGATTATTCTGAATATCCTAAATCCAAAATGTTCCAAAAGCCAAAACTTTGTGCACACCTGTATAAGAGGTGGCAGAGGTGGAAAATTCCACACCTGATCACATGCAAGAAGTCACAGTCAAAATGCTGGCATAATAATAAAAAATATTTTCAGCCTCTGCATGTAATGTATATATGAAACATAAATGCATTTTGTGTCTAGACTTGGGTCCCATCCCTGAAATACCTCACCATGTACACAAATATGTCAAATTCCAAAATATTCTGAAATCTGAAACATTTCTGGTCTCAAGCCTTCCAGGTAAGGGATACTCAACCTGTATATCACAATGCACTGTATGATCATTTCAATAAACCACTGTGCTTCTGGACTTGGTGGCCACCTTGTAAAATCCAGATTTTCCAGCTATAATCTATTTTCCATGGTTCCCTGTACCTTTTACTCCAAAAGTGTTCAAGAAGGCAGTAGTCAATGAGAAATACCATCTGACACTGAGATATTCAGAAAACCTTTAAATCACCCTTTGTGTTCCATTTTCTACTTTCTCATTTTACAACATCCTTATGCCTGGAGATTAAGAGAGGCAATTAATATTTTCTGATGCCTACCAAGTAAAGCCTCACTTCTTTTGAAGGCAGGAAGCATTTTACCTGTAGTATCTCATTGAATCCTTGCAACCGTCCAATGAGGTATTATTATCCTCTTTTTACACATAAGGAAACTGAAGGCTTTCTCAGGACAAGTCACTAATCCAACGTCATACAGGCAATGGAGGAGGAATAAAACTAGGTCTTCTGACTCCAACTGCAGTGTTCTTTCCACTAGACAGTCAAACATCTTGCATGTGTTCCGTACAACGGCACACGTGGCCATGGCATGTAGCAAGTACTAGAGAAATGTTAGCTAGGCTTACTATTATTAGAGAAAACACTGAATGTTTTAACATAAACAGAATGCATTGCATTAAAATTAGAAAAATATTATTTCATTTTTATTTTGTGTTAAATATCTACAATTCTTTCATATTTACACCACTACCTTTTTTAAAGCATAACACAAAAAGTTTTAGAAGGATCAGTAATATTGGTCTTTATAAATTTTTTCCTTTGTTTCATATAACATTTACCTACACCAATATTCTTTTCCTCAAGTAGATCTTTAATACCAACAGAATTCCTCTCTTATATGTGCCAAATCAGAGAAGTCACTTTTTGTTTAGGCTAAATTTCTCAAAATTTTACTTTTGAGAAATTTATAAGATACATGTGAGATCGTAAGTATACACCATAACTAAAATGAGATAAAAGCTCTCTTACTATCAACTAAAAACTATAAGTGAATTCAACGAACTACACCCCATCTTTTTTTTTTTTTTTTTTTTTTTTGTAGTACTGGACGGTTGAACCCAGGGCATTGCACATACTTTGCAAGCACTCTACCACTGAGCCACAATCCCAGACCATTTTTATATTTTTTATTTTGAGGCAGGGTTAAGTTGTGCAGGCTGCCGCTGGTCCCGAACTTGCTATCCTCCTGCCTCTACCTCCAAGTTGCTGGGATTATAAGCATGTGCCACTGTGCCTGGTGTAACTATAGCCATCCAACCCAACAAAGAAATGTCATGGAAAAAAGCCTTGAATTATATGTTTATAAAACAAACAAAACAAAAACCTGAGGTTTAAGTTCTCCCTCTTGAGACTAACAAGGTGGCCTGAGCAGGTCCCTTAACCTTCCTGAGGTGCAGAGTCAATAAGAATCACCCTTCCTAACTTTGTAAGGTGACTGTGTTCATTTAAAATGTTGTCTATCAGAAAGGGCTTCTTATGTCCTTATCTGAGATAAAGAAAGGTGGTTTCAGACTCTCAGTCCAAGGGCCAGAGGACTGGAGTGGGAACTGATATTTACAAATCGGATTTAAGCAAACCTTGCCTCGATATTAAGTGAAGAAGAGAGAGATGAATTTATTATCTCTTATCTGGGTCTTGGCTAAATCCTCCAAAACACTTTCAGCAAACACCAAACTGATACTTATACTACAAACAGGTTTTGCTACAGCTTTATAGAAATCGGATCATAACAAACTACTTAATGGTTTGATATTTTTAATTGGCTAGCTTGGAAACTTAGCTACTGAATGTTATTTTTATGGGAAATTGTGTTCCATGATTCAACACAGAAATGTTAACATTGGGGATGTATCTTTCCTCTTCCCAGTTCTAAGAACTAACAGGCACTCTCTTCCCATCCTTTTTGGAAGAATCAGAAAGGCTCCTCAGTCTTCAGTTCTGTGACCGTTCACACACTGTCAGATGAATGGACAGTCAATATGCAATAACTGCATGACTACCTTTCACTTTTTTTAGTCAAAATGCATTACTCTCTACTATCTTCTTTATCTACAATTGCTCAATGAGGTATGTAGAACAAATACTATTATTACCTCATGTTAGAAATGAGGAAACTAAAGTACAGAAGTTACATGACTTGTCTAAGGACACAGCCTGGCAGAACTAGGACTTAAAGCCAGATCTTTCTTTCCCAGCCCAACACCCTTATCAATAAAATACCAACTGCTTAGAAAAGGGGAAAAGGGAAGGAAATGTGACCAGGGCTTCTTTTTTAGACCTTCTTTTTAGAATAATGGTATCTGGCTTTGTGAATTTTCATTGATTTTATTCTTTTTTGTTGCATGATGTAGTCACTAAAATGATCAGAGAGTATAAACTGTTTAATTTAATCATTATTTCCTCTTTCTCATAATGTTCAACGTTAAGTGTTTCATAATAAAGTGACTCAGTGACTAAGCAAATCATCTACATTAGTCACTTGTTGAACTGTTACATGAGAATCATGCAAAACTCGGCGAGAGGGGGGTGGCCAGGAATAAGCCTTTACCAAAAAGATGACTAAATTAAAGACAAGAAGTGAATGTGAATCTTACACACTTTTTCCTTTGAGTTTGAGCTGTGAATTAGGAAAATAAATGTGAGGAAAGTTATCAACACTTATTCCAAGTTTAGGTGGCTTAGAAGCAAGAGTTCTCTGACATTTTTGGTAGACATTTTTGCAGGAAGAGAATTTAAGGGCTGGAGAAGTAGCTCAGCTCTTGACTGCCTGCCTACCATGAATGAGGCCTGAGTCCAAAAAGCAAAAAAAAAAAAAAAAAAAAAAAAAAAAAAAAAAAAAAAAAAAAAAAAAAAAAAAAAAAAATGCAGAAAGAAGTTCAAAGTTAACAGTACAGGACAGTAAGACCTTGCTTTTATATAACACTTTTACCTCTTAAGTACTTTCACATATGTTATCTCATTTTTGAAATCAAGATATTGTTCTGAGATAGACAGGAGCAGATATTACTGAGCTGATTTGCAAAACAGCACAGAGTCGAAGAAACTTGTTGAAGGTCACACAGCTATTCAGTGGATAGGTACAGAAGAAAACTCAATAGTCAATCTGAATATTAAAACCAAACAATGCTGTAATAGGATCATATATAACACCATATGCTACGGAGGCAAAGCACTTTAAATTCCATATTCTGGTTGAGTAATTCCACTACTGTTAGAGAAAATATGGCATAATATATTCTAATTTCATCTATATTATTTATAGGTGCTTTGGGCAGTATCTCAAGAATTTCTTCCAAGAAAAAATCTGAGCAGATGACATTTCTGATGACACTTTTTAAAACATGGTTTAACTAAATCCTACACGTCAAATTTAATTTCTGATTTTGCAAGAGGAGGATTCTCTGAGCACATCCACGATTCAGTCCACTTAGAGCTTTCATTCAGTATTTTATGTAACACTGTGGCTTTTGTTTCATATCAGGGGCTAAAGTAAAATTCAGGGTGACAGGGTAAGCTGTTGGGTTGAAAGGGCTTCTTGGCACCAACAATATTCCAAGAACCACAAATACATGCAAAGACTGGAAGGCAGGCCTGGGAGCATGTAAGACCTTGCAGGTGCCTCTAGAGGGGAAGGTAAAAAGGAACAGGGTCTGTGCGTCTGGAAATCATTTGTGGGGTGCAATCATATTCAACTATTTCTGGTTACTGTTTCCAATTTTAAGAACCCTGACTTGGCCTTGCTAACTATCACTTTCTAGTCAAAACTAATTAAAAGATTATGTTAAGATGAAATAATGGATAAAAGAAATAACTAAATTAAAAACTGCTCATAATATCGGACTGTATTACCCTGGTCCACAAAGAAATGAAATTCAAAAAAAGCTCCATTTCTTAAAATATCAGATTGACCGTGAGACAAAAGAGAGGAAGGGCTGCTGTTGCCAGAAACATGATGTTCTAAGAGTGACACAGGCAGGGAGAAACCCTCTTCATCCTCGCAGTGACAGCTCACTGGGCAGCAGTTCCACTGCCAAAGGAAAGCACTCTTCCTTACTAGAACAAAGGTGAGCTTACCCGAGGGGCGAACCCACTCACAGGCTCCCTACTTACACTCTTCCCGTGCTCTTGCTTGTCAACTTACAGACATTACGAATTTGAAATATAACTGATAATCTGCATATGACATAAAAGTCCAACACATTTTTATCTCCAATAAAATACCAATAAATACCAAAGGCACCCACAGTTTTTCAGGTGGATACGACTAACAAGCTTTCACAACCATATGGTTGTGAAAGCTGGACATTGAACAAGAGACACAGAAAAAGAATTGATGCTTTTGAATTGTGGTGCTGGAGACGTCTATTGAATATACTATGGACTGCCAAAAGAACCAACAAATCTGTCCTAGGAAAAGTGCAACCAGAGTGCTCTTTGGAAGCAAAAATGGCCAAACTGCGTCTTACATATTTCAGACATGTAGTCAAGAGAGATCAATCCCTGGAGAAGGACATCATGTTTGGGAGAGTGGCAGGTCAACACAAAAGAGGAAAACCCTCCACCAGATGGATTAACACAGTGTCTGCAACAATGGACTTAAACATAAATAAGATCATTTGCCTGGCACAGAATCGGCAAGTGTTTCGATCTGCTGTACATAGGGTCGCTATGAGTCGGACTCGACTCGATGGCACCTAACAACAACAACATGACTAACAAAGTAGAAATGACTTAAAGACGTAAACAAGATAGTTCAAAAACCAGCATATTTATGTACACACAGTGCACATAATTTATGTACACATTTGTGCACACAGAAATACAGTCTAGCATCACATTCCACAAAGTTGTCATTTGAATAAAGAAAACACCACAAGTTATTCCTGAATTAGAAATTGTGAGTTTTCACTCAGTTCTCTAGTTCTCATCTCTAGAATGAATGGCTCACCACCCTTAACAAGTGCAAATTAAAGGACAAGATCTCTTTTTCTTTGTTACCGATATAAATAAGCAAAGTTATCAGAGAACTTAAAATCCAACTGGCCTCTGCACCAGCCCGGGCCCTGGATTTGGCCCATTCCTTTATGATCTCAACACTGATCGGAGCATTAAGTTCCCCTCCATCCCACCCTCTACCCCAACTAATGAACTCTCTTCCAAGGAAGGAGGTCCTGACTTCAGTCCTCGCCCTTTCTAGAGGTTCCCCCCACACCACTCTCCAAACGCGAACTCAGAATTGTCAGGAGACTACCTGGATTTGGCGGTGGGAAATGATTCACCTTGACAGAACTTCCTGAGCAACCTTATGAATTAGTGTGATGGGAGTGTTTCGGGCACTTTCAGGCTACTGCTTCCCAGCCTTACCAGAACTTTGTGACCTATCTAGTTATCCTGAGGCTCAGAATCAGAGTGCAGAGGAGCCAGAATTTAAGCGAAGACTCTTTGCTCTTACTCTGAATTTCCTACGCATGTTTTTGTCTCTGTCAAACTATTTCACTGTTAAATTTTCTTGTAGCTATTTTGTGAACATGTCCATAGGCCTTGGTATCTTTTTTGGATGAAGCACACTATTGTCACTAACTAAATGTTGCAATTATGGTTATTAATTAATAATCATAATTAATAAAGAACTGCTTTCAATTCCACACTACAAATGTATTCTGTTACAGTGAGCCTTAACACCTGGTGATCCATTCCCCAGTTCAATCTGTTTGCCACCTCCTTCCTGAAGTTACCCATTCAACACCACTGCCAGATTGCAGGGAAAGGTCCTGAATCTCAAGCCCCTCAGCACTGCTCAATTATGGTAAAAAGATGATACTGGAAAGAGGATAAGCAGTCATTTAAAAACAAGGGTTTAATGCTATACATGGACCATGTCCAGTGATAGAATAATCATGAATTTACTGTATTTAAGAACATTCAGGTCACTTAAGTAATTTAAGAAGTTAGCGGCTAGGATTGCTCAGTGCTACTAAAGTCAAGGGGCTGGGATTTAGCTCAGTTGGTAGAGCGCTGCACTGCAGTCTCTCAGGTCCCAAGTTCGATTCCCAGTACCGCGAAAATGGGAGAAGGACCTGGCGATCCACTCCCAAGGCAATCCCGAAACAGTCAGCCATTGAAAACCCTGTGAGGGTCGCTATGAGTCGGATACGACTCGACGGCACCTAACAACAACAACAACTAAAGTCAAAGTGTTCAACAATCACACTGGCAGCCCAGTGCCTAACCAGAGTATATGGTGAACCCGGTCTTTCAAAGGACTGTCTCCTTCTTCTGTCCCTTCTGCCTATTCTGTCACTCCCTACTTCCTTTCCTGCACAAGCTTTCTGTAAAAGCTACCTTTACCCTTCCTTTAAACCCCTCTCTTACTTTCCTTGCATATGTTTCCTTCTCTCTCCCTCCCCAATCTTCACTCCACAGAAGGGTACCATTTGCTTCCAACAGAGACTTGGACAGTTAAGCATCACTGTGTATTTTTAAAACCCTTCCCCTGCCTTGTTCTCTGCAGGAATAATGCATTGTCTTTCCAGAGGCCTGGCCCTTTCCCCGCCTTCTACATAGAAACATCTCTAAGGGCCTTAGAGCATCTCCCCTGGATGGTACAAAATCTCTATCACAAACTCCTGGATCCAGCTCTTAGCCTCCTTTGTAAAATGATGTAGCTACAACTTTAGCAGCATTTCATAAAGTAGCCTCTGTAGAACATCAATCCCTTCCCCAAAAGGTTTTCTAATTAGCTAAGCTTAGGAAATTTTTGAATATCCTCTTCCTTTGGAGTCATTGGAGTCAAATGATTCTTTGGAATCATTTTGCATAAAAACATATTAAAGGCTTCGGAGTCTTTAAGGAAATTCTTTTTATCAAGGGTTCCCCAAAGAAAATCCTATTCTCCTATTATACTTATTCACATCCTGATTAATTATAATTATGGAGCAAACTTTTGAAAATGCTGCACTACTGGCACATTAAAGCCCACTAGGGTAAAAACATTTTCAATTGTGATTACAGTCCAACACTTAACACCTACCAATTAGATGGATTTCTATAAACAAACCATGAAAATTGGTCTTGAGATAATATGACAGAATTTTCCCTATCCATAGCCATATTACTTGTTAACCTAAGAGATTTATGGCTGCAGCTGTACCACTATGGTGTCCAATCTTGTCAGATCTTGGAAGCTAAGCAGGGTCGGACCTGGTTAGTACTTGGATGGGAGACCGCCTAGGAACATCAGGTGCTGTAGGCTTGGGAGAAGGACCTGGCAACCCACTCCCAAAAAATAATCAGCTATTGAAAACCCTATGAATAGCAGAGAAGCACTAACAATAGTGTTTCGTCTGTTGTACATAGGGTCACAATGAACTGGACACCGATTCAACGGCACCAAACAATAAGAGATTTATATATAGATTCTCTCCTATAGCAGCAACTCCATTAGTGAAATATATATCCAGGCCTAACTCTGTATGTTAGACAAAATGTTACCAAGCACAACTTAAACTTGTAGGTAACTGAACAGGGAGCACTGAAATAGAAATTAACATGCAATAATCATAGAAATAGACACATGGCCAGGCCAAGTGGTTGAAGAGCGAATTCCTGAAGAGCTGGATTTTTTTCTAATTTCCATACCTAGGCAACATTCCTCTAGATGAAAAGGCTCACATATGATATGGCTTATTTGGAAATTTTTTGTTTGTTTGTTGTTTACTGTTTGAGATAGGGTCTTACTCTAACCCAGTCTGGCCACAAACTCTGGATTCTCCTGTTTCGGTCTCCCAGTTCTGGGATGACAGGAGTCCCATCACACCTAGCTTCATTTGAAAATGTTTGATGTAAAAAGTGCTATGAGGCTGCATTCTGTTCCGGAGTGCTCAGTGGGACAGGGCCTGGAGGAGAAGAGGGTAGGTTCCCAGGACTTGGCTATCTGCCTCCAAGAGCTTTTCACCAACTTCTCTCCCCTGTATTTTCACCTTCTTGCTGGTCCACTGACCACAGTAACTCTCCCTGGTTCAGACATCTCTGTCCTCAAATTTTACAACCCCTGAACTACTCTCTCCCTCTTCCTCTTCTGCTAGTCATTTACAATGTCGTTACTCCCCATTGAGTGGGGAGTATTTGCCTGTTCAGCTGGTAAGTGATCACATCTAGTAAGTTACATCCTCTGCACTAGAACTTCCTTCAGACACTAGAAAATAAATTACTAGTGTGCTAAGTGAAAAACTCTCCCCAAATCTGTTGTTGTAGTTGTTAGGTGCCATCAAGCCGGGTGTGACTCATAGTTACTCTATGCACAACAGATGAAACACTATCCAACTCTATGTGGTGTCCAGCACTATTTTCAGCTTCTTTGCTGTTCAGAGGGTTTTCAATGGCGGGTTGATTTTTGGGAATGGGTTGCCGGGTCTTTCTCCCAAGCCTACAGTACCTGGTGTTCCCAGGTGGTCTCCCATCCAAGTACTAACCAGGCCCAACCCCACTTAGCTTCTGAGATCTCATGCCACAGAAGCATGGCTGCAGGCCATCCTAATTTAGTTTGACCAAAATGGTCACTCCCAACTTGCACAATAACCCATAAGACAGTAGGTTAAGGTTGTGGAAATTAAGGTAATTTTAAAGAAGGTAAACACAAAGTTTACCAGTTGATGCTGGGGGGAAGGTGAGAGGGCACCGGGAAGTGATATGTCAAAAACAGCCAAAACTAGTTGCGTAACAACAGGGCTGAGGTAAACTATACCTTTGCCCCACCTTGTACTTTATTGTATCTAAGATTGTGTTGGTTTCGACACCTTACGAAGTCTATTTCTACTCTTCTAACTTTCAACATACTAGTTATAAAAGGGAGATAACGTTTCAGGTTAGCCTAGCAAGCCAAAGCCACTGCATGTAACATAGGGCATGCCAGTGAGAAGATTTATAAGAAAACAAAACAGGACCAATCTAGCACCTAGTTGGTCAGTTAAACAGAAAAATATTCTCTCTCATCAGGCTTTTAGTAAAAATTGTTATTACACACTGACTTAAAAAACAAAAACAACTATGTGTCTGTAATCCTATTTAAATACATTAATATTTTACATAATGCACAAGATGCAAGTAGCACAAAAGAGAGTTTCAACGAAACTGAAGAAAACACACAGGATCTGGACTTTCCTATCAGTTAACAAAGTGAAGCAAACAACATATGGGTAAAGCCTGACAATTCTTATAAGATTAAAACTTTGTTAAAGTAAAACTAGTCAATTAAGGATTATGAAAAAAAAAATGACCCTCAAGCTTTATTACTTTTGATAAACTCCAAGGCTATAGTCATCCAAAATATGAGAATATATATTTTAACATCAAATACTAATAATTTGCGAGTCTAAGCTGAAACTGTTAGATCATTTATCATTTAGTTCCTATCCTTTTTCACTATCAGAATTAAGGTTATAAAAAAATTATAAGGACCACTCCTGTGATAGTGGTTGGGCTTTTTATTATCTCTTATTTGGGGGAAAAAAAGAAAAAAACCCATACCTAAACATGGACTTGAGGATCCCTGAACTAAACTGGTACCCACCCTCTTCACCGCCCTCAGGAATCTGAAAGCCACAGGCAAAATTACAGTTGTAGTTGCAAACATTCATAAACAGAATCAGAAACACTCATGACTACCACTGGGTGTATGCAATACTTACTAAAATTCGTCTCATTTCAGGAGTAGCTTCTACTTGGGAAGCAGAATATCAGCCATGAAACTATTCTTAAATTCACTACTCCCATGACTTGAACCACTAGGCACAGTACTTGGCACATAGCAGGCACTAAAAAAATCTGCAAATGAAGGGCTAGGGGTATAGCTCAGTGGTAGAGCACTTACCTAGCACAAGTCCTGGTTCTGATTACCAGCAAGGCAGAGGAGAAGAGAAAAGAAGAGAGGAGAGGAGAGGAGAGGAGAGGAGAGGAGAGGAGAGGGAAAAGAAAGAGAGAGAGAGAGAGAGAGAGAGAGAGAGAGAGAGAGAGAGAGAAAGAAAGAAATAAAGAAAGAGGAGGGGAGGGGAGGAAGGGAAGGAAAGGAAAGGAAAGGAAGATAGATTTGTGAATGAATCCTTTACCAACTTTAGGTAGGTTACTCTACAACTCTATAAAGTTTGTTGTTGTTAGGTGCCGTCGAGTCAGTATCCAACTCATAGCGACTCTCATAGGGTTTCAATGGCTGATTGTATCGGGATTGCCTTGGGAGTGGATTGCCAGGTCCTTCTCTCATTTTTGCAGCACTGGGAATTGAACTCAGGACCTCAGAGACTGCAGTGCAGTGCTCTACCAACTGAGCTAAATCCCAGCCCTCTATAAAGTTTAGCTTTCTATATATAAAGGTAGGCCTAGTTTTCTCAAATGAAGTATTTGGATTGACCAAAGCACCCTAAGACTCTGACATCAAGATAATCAGAAATGAAGTGCTTCCGTTTTCTACAACTCCCACATGTGTGTGAGCTTGTCATGCTGTGGGGGCCTACATGTTGCTGTGATGCTGAAAGCTATGCCACTGGTATTTTAGATACCAGCAGGGCCACCCATGGTGGACAGGTTTCAGCTGAGTTTCCAGACTAAGACAGACTAAGGAGAAGGACCTGGCAGCCTATTCTTGAAACAATTGTTGTTTTTGTTAGGTGGTGTTGAGCCGGTCCGACTCCTAGTGACTCCGACTCCTAGTGACTCATAGGGTTTTCAATGGCTGATTGTTTTGGCATTGCTTCAGGAGCAGGTTGCCAGGTCCTTCTCCCATTTTTGCAGTGCTGGGGATTGAACCTGAGTTCTCAAGAGAGTGCAGAGCAGCACTCTACCAACCAAGCTAAAATACCCAGCCCCCTAAAATAATCAGCCATTGAAAATTCTATAAATAATAGAGAAGCACTATCAAATACAGTGCTGGAAAGTGAGCCCCTCAGCCTGGAAGGCATTCAAGAAAGGACTGGGGAAGAGTCGCTTCCTCAAAGTTAATGAGGGGAATGGAGTAAAGCCCCTGGGTGCTCCTCGTGCTGTTGTGGCATGACTCAAAATGAGAAGACACATAGTTGCTGCAACACTGGGCTCAAACATAAAATGATTGTGTACATGGAACAGTGTTGGGTAGTGTTTTGTGCTGTTGTACATAGGGTCACTATGAGTTGGATCTGACTGAATGGCACCCAACAACAACACTTCCTGCAAAATCACATAAATAAGTTACCTATCACATTCCCCAAGGGGAGACTCATTTGGTCTTCATCTGAAATATCCCTCACTCAGTAAATAGTTTCCCAAACATCTCTAAAAGGTATCCACTCTGTGTTATTGAATCTCCTTAGATGCTTTATTTTCCCTTTGTAGCACCCACCACAACAGTAACTAAATAGCATTTATATTGCTCTTCATTAAATATTTGGCTCCTGTTCTAGACTTCAGACATCTGAAGGTGAGGGTCATGTGGGTTTTCCTGATTGACTGACTTCCTATTTTCTATACCCAGAAGGCTTGGCACCTAGGTATCTTGTAAATATTTATTCAATAAACATTTAGGGGAAAAAATTCAACCAGTGGTGTCCCTTCAATCTACTCAGGTAATAAAAGCTTAGAAAGGAATATTAGGCCAAAAGAAGTCTATTGTTAGGAACACCTTTCTGTTCTTAACACAAAATTGAGAAAACAGAATTTCTCCAGCAGTTAACAGTGCTAAAAGAAGTAACTGTAACATGTATACATGTATCTGCGTACCATTTTATAGCTTTCCAAAAAATTTCATCACGTGTGTGGTCTCATAAGTCTGCAAACAATTCACATAGACCTCTTCAAGGATCTGTATGATGTTTTTAAAGAATTGTGGTAGGTATATAAGAAATTCATCTTGAAAGTTTCTATATATGTCTTAGAGGATATCCTGGGAATTTGGTTAGTGCTCACTGAATAATATTCTGTTTACAAAACGCTTGCTGGAACCAAATTCTAATTTTTTTTAAAGCTTTATAGCATTGAAATGAACACTGATTCCTAATTAAATTTTGAGGCATTACAGAATGTAGGAGCCGTATTTTCTCAAAGGACAAAGGAAGGTGATCTCAGAGTTCAAAGGGACTTCCCAGGGAATTGTTAATAAATCAGTCCAGGCCTCTAAGGCTCCAAGGTAAATTTCCAAAATCTTTTCAGATATGCATTATCTTCAGAATTCTGTGAAGGTGACAGTTAGAATGAGATAGTTATTCAGATTATAAACTGAATTCTCTTTGATAACTAAAAGGTTGTTTTTTGTTTTTTGTTAACTTTCTTTGTTTTTTATAGTACTGAGGGGTTGAATCCAGGGCCTCACACATGCAAGGCAAGTGCTCTACCACTGAGCCTCCAGGCCCTTTTATATTTTTTATTTTGAGACAGCGTCTTGCTAAGTTGCACAGGTTGGCCCTTGGCCTCAAACTTGTGATCTTCCTGCCTTCATCTCCTGAGTCTCTGGGGTTACAAGTACATAATATAGTGCCTGGTTTCAAACTTTCGATAACTGTGAAAATTCATAATCAGAAAGACCACAGGGTGGATCAGAATTTGGACAAATGCTGCTATAATTAAAAATAGTGCAGCTTCCAAAAGTCTATGACAGAGCCGAAGGTTAGAGGGGACCCACACCAATTCTCATTCCCTGTTTGCTTTCTTCATTTTCCTCAACAATTCTTCATTTCAGAGACTATGAGCACCTCACATTGTAACATAAGGAGCTTATATTTAAGCCTATATGATTCTTGAATGCCAGAGTAAGACTATTTAAAGTCAGTAAAAGTACCCTGAAATAAAGTGAGCAAAACAAAGTGTTTGTTTTTCAGAAAGTGCCTGTTCCACCTTTCCAAGGAGGTCTGTCTGGAAAACTGGATTTGCAATAATATAATATCTTATAACTAGATCAAATTTTATGAATGCCAAAGTGTTTTGGTATACATTATCTAATCTGGTTTACATAATAGTCTTATGAAACCGGCAGGCCAAGGATTTCACAGATAAAGAACACGAAGATTCCAAAAAGTTAAGCTTCTTGACCAAGGATCATAACTTAGAAAATGGAAGAAGTAGGGCCTGAGTTTCTCATCCCTAGACCAGTGCTATTTCTAAAGAATTAGATCATCTCGGCACCTCCCAAGCTGCTGCTCCTTCTTTATCCCACACTAAAACAAGCAATAAGATACTAATACCCATGACTTCAAATGTGGAAAGTTGTGTCAAACATCCCTCTCAAAATAATGGGTATAAACCATTGAGTCCCTAAAGATTTCATGTCTTCAAAACCTTATAAAATTATGATTTACTACATTTGGCCTTGTATCAAGTTTGCACAGACAGCATAACTTGGCATCAGAAAAGGAAAAGAAATATGTTTTCTCTTTCTATGAATGATCAGGAACCTTAATGGCAAGCATCAGAAACCCTAAATCCAGTGGCTCCATAGTCTAGTGTGATTCCGACCGAAAAGCAGGGTGAAACTCAAAATATAGTCTTCCCAATTGAAGGGTCAGGGTAAGGAGGTTAGACCTCAAGATGAAAGAAATGCTGTTGGCTAACTACTAAATGTAGATGAGATTGAAGATTTCTTTGTGTTCAACTCTTTAAAGTTTTTTCTTTTGATCAGTGACTCATTTGCTCCAGGAAGGAAGAGTTCAATTCTTATTGTTCAACTACCTTATGTATCTGTGAATCTTAAAGTTACTTAGTAGGAAAAAAATCAACCTTAAAATCTTTGACTACAAAATCTTATTTATCAATACTATACTCTATGATATTTATTATGATTGCATGGTATGAAAAGTAAAGATAGTTATCAAATCACCCCCAAAGAATATAAGGGTCAAAGCAAAACTGATCCCTATAATAGGGCTAACTCTGATCTTTGGTAGCAAACACACATTACTTTGTTCTATAAAGTCAGCTATTTTCTTTTAAGGCCATGGTTTTCAACTTTGGGTACATATTAGAGTAAGTTAAAAAAAAAAAAAAATACTGGTGCCCCAACCCTACCCCAGGTTGTGAGAACAGAAACTTTTACAGTAGGAACTTGATGGTTCCAGGATTCAGCTAGAATTAAAAACCTCTTGTGTAAGTGCTTTGTTATCTATTTTCAGATGATGTCAACATAATGTCATTTCCATATTTTCCTATAAAAGAATTATTCATAGGATTAGGACTAAAAGTCACAATGGCCAGAAACATCAGATTTTTATAAGCTAAATGAGTTTATTACTTAGATATAAGCAGATATTCTTGAAGTTAGTAACAACTGTTACACTTTAATAAATATTAACCATTTTTTAAAAAACAGAAAAACATCACATAATTTTATAATGCTCATTTCACTGGCTTAAGTATTAAACAATATTTAAAAGTTTATCTTCCATGGAACAGTAGCTGATCTTGTTAAATATTTAATTTCTGGAATTTTCCCATAGCTATAAGTAAGAAAAGGCAAATAAAGAAACCAGAAGTACAAGGCACTCTATTACACAGGTATATGAAATCAGTTCGACAGGGAGTTTCCACTGCTCAGAGGACAAAGGACTTCTCAGAAACCTTACTGCAATCATATTGCTCATTTCTTACTCAACACAGTACTACTAAAAAGGATGTTGCTATGTTCCTACCTTAACTGCCTAATGTGTTGTTCCTGTGACAGGTGGAGTCAACAAAGATAAGTTTGGCTTCTGGAAAAACTGAAATGGCAACCTCTTTTATTTTTAAACTTGCTCTGAAATTCTCCCATATTCTTTAATTCTAAGAATTTTCAATAAATGCATATTAGTTGAATCTAGAGAATGTGTAACTAAACCTAGTCTGAAATTTGTGTTTAAGAAAATAGAACAAGTTCTTGGTAATTTTTAGTCTCTTATGAAAATCTGCTCACCTTAAAAGGGGCTTACACTAAAAGATTTTGCAACAAAAATGCAAGGCAATCTAAAATGACTTAATATGGTAATTAACCTAGGGGGCCTAGCTGGGAAAATATTTAAGATTCCTATTCTGTGAAACTTCCTGATTAAGAGGAAATTAATAGCTACGACAGTAAGCATAAGGAAATATTAAATGTTAAGAAAGAATTTTGATTTTCTGTTTCTATTCTAAGGTTAGTGAGCTGTAACCAAAAATAATCAGATGAGTGACATAAACTTACATGATTTATTGTAGATTGAACTGCCTTAACATAATGGTTTAGTTCTCGATCCATGATAGCAAATTCGACCATCGCCTTGTCCATACTATATTCACTACTCACTTCAGCTGAAAGAAAAAAAAGAGGTTGCAATGATTACCTTCCCCTGAAAATACTCTATCTGGGAAAAGGTGGAACAGTATAATCTGTATTAGTCAATGGTCTAAATAATTTTGTAGAAAGTATTACATATTTTTTAAACCTCCTTAACACATGCCTGCTTTATGCAAAATTCTAAGAATATAATCAGTAGGACAAAGCTCAAATGCAGCATTGGAGCGGAAAGAAAAACAGACCTGTTCTCAGGCATTCCAGACTGCCCCACTTATCAAATGATCTTAAAAATCATGACAACTCTCTCAGACTCAATCCCCTCATCCCTAAAGCAGCCCAGTCATGTACCCACTACATAAATGTCACAGGACTCTTTAAGATCAAATAAGGAAGGAAGACTTCCACTTTTAGCCACCTGGATCAATCCTCCTACTGAAAACAACTGAAAATATCAGAGAAAAAGGAAAGAAGAAAGGAAAGAAAGAAACAAGTAGGGAAAAACCAAGGGAAAACTGAAAAAGAGAAGTGGCGCAAGACAATACCAGAGTCGAATACTCTCCCCCCATAAACTGGTGTTAAGGCGTAAAAGTAAACCACAAGTAATCCTGCTCTGCCCTTCAAACTACAGGGTGTTAATCGTGGTCATCAAGCAGAAGACAGGGTAAAGAGGGCAGGGGAAAGTGCCAGGTGTGGTGGTGCATGCTTGTAATCCCAGGGACTTGGGAGGCAGAAGCAGAAGGGTGGCAAGTTTGAGACCAGAGGCAGTCTGCATAATTTAGCGAGACTCTGTCTCAAAAAGTAAAAAAAAAAAAAAAAAAAAAAAAAAAAAAAAAAAAGGGGGTGGTGGTGGCTGGGGGTGCAGCTCAGTGGTCCAGCACTTGCGAAGCATGCAGGTGTGAGGCCCTGGTTTCAACCCCCCCAGTACTGCCAAACAGAGAGACAGAGACAGAGAGAGAGACAGAGAGAGAGAGAGAGAGAGAGAGAGAGGAAGAAGGAGGAGGAGGAAGAGGAGGAGGAGGAGGAAGAGGTGGAGGAGAG
>VMDO01011879.1:14665-64821 GCA_007922755.1 Pedetes capensis | reverse complement strand
CGGAAGCTAAGCAGGGTCAGGCCTGGTTAGTACTTGGATGGGAGACCGCCTGGGAACACCAGAAGCTGTAGGCTTGGGAGAAGGACCTGGCAACCCCCTCCCAAAAATCAATCTGCCATTGAAAACCCTATGAACAGCAGAGAAGCACTGACAATAGTGTTTCCCCTGTTGTACAGAGGGTCACTATGAGTCGGATACCGACTCCATGGCACCTAACAACAACAACAACAAATACTTCTTGATACAGTGTAGAAAGTGCAAAGTGAAATGATTGAACCTAATTGTTCCAAATTATGAGCAATTCAGAAAATGGCCTTGTATTCAAAGATTCTTTGTGGGATTTTGTTTGTTTGATTTGTCTTGCTTTTTAAAATTTCCTTTTGGTTAAAAATGTACACGAAGGGAAGTCCAATTAGAAGTGACAACAGACACATGATGGGCAGGTCATGTTACATATGTTTGGTGGTCAAGTCGTAGACAAACTGAGATTTTTTTTCCCCCACAGCTTCTTTGTGTCTGAGTATTTAGGCAGGAGACTTTCACTTGAAGACCTGCCAGACTGGAAAGAATTTAAGAGAGTGTAACCTTTTCCTTACTGTTCTTAGATGGTACTTCCAGTTTACAGTGCTTTCAAATATTTAAAAGTATCCTAAATTTCTTAGTTTGGTGGTCAGCACTGGTGAAAGTTTTCTAGCTACGACATATCTGCAAGAAACCTATACCTCCCTATGTCTACTCTTCACTTTCTAAGTTTTGCACTTCTTTTCCTCATAAAATGAAGCCCAACTAACCAATGGATTTGACTTTAAAGCAGGTTTTTAACTTGGAAAGACCAAGGGAGAATCTTAGTTATTTATTCCATGGGTCATATTTTCACTTGAGTACACTTTAAGAAAGGATAAAAATATTTTTTGATGAGCATCAGCATGATTCAAAGTAATCCATATCGTATTTATGATTTCCTTATAGTAGCTCTATACTTTACAAATACCTACTGGTGCAATATTGTAAACCAAAGGATTTAAGTAAATTCATATCTCCTAGGCCTGTGGAATAAGATTGACTTTGGACAAGGATAGCATTTTCCTATGCTAAGAAAACATGTAAATATTCAAGTGTTTTTTGTACATAGATTTTTTATAGCCATTCTCATTTACCAATAGTGCCATCATATATGTTGTATGTGTGTCAAATCTTCCCTCTGTCCCTCTTGTTTTCTTATAAAAGATAAATAAGAGAAGTAATCATAATGCCATGTCTTAACAAAAAATCTGCTCTTTGTTCCATTCATTTAAATGGGCATTAAATCCATTAAGCTCTCTTGAATGGACAGATCACAATATTCAACTACTTTATCAAGATTCAGTAGTTATTAGGTGAAAAATTTTGTGAGAGTGTAATTTTTCAACAACAAAATTATTACCATTAATTTGATTTTAAATGGACTTGTGTGGGCTCAGTTGACATTTAAAATTTCAACACAATTATAATAATCATAAAATATCCTTTTAATTTCCTATTCTTCACATAATAATTCTTAATGCTTTGCTCAAATAAACACCAGAAGTCAATTTAAAATATAAAAATATATTTCCTTAGACTACTTAAGTTCCAAATGTGTACAGAGTTATTGGATGATACTGTTTTTAGTTTTCAAAGAGAAATTATAGGGCTCCTCGATTAGTTAGAGAAGTTTACTTGCAAACAGATTTTTATATGGCAGGAAGGTAAATTTTGTTTTATCTCATACATGCTGTGTTTTAAGTGTTCAATACAGCTGCTCAGAGTGAAATGCTGTAGTCTTGGGAGAAGGACCTGGCAGCCCACTCTCAAAAAAAATCAGCCATCAAAAGCCCTATGAATAGCAGAGAAGCACTGCATGGCACAGTGTTGGGGAGTGTTTCATTCAGTTGTACATAGGGTTGCTATGAGTCAGACCTGACCAGATAGCACCTCACAATGACAATAATGTAGACACTATATTTTCTAATTCATTACATATTGATGATAATCTAACAGAGTTATAGATAATCAGTTGTGTTACATGTCAAATGTTATTTGTGTGCTCTGTCAGATGAAACCAGGCACTATTTCATGCATTGAATAAAATTTACTTTTATTCCAATTAATTAGAAGAATGGTATACTTTGGATGTTCTTAGAAATGCAGAAATAATATCCGTACATTTTTTCAGACCAGATTTACAGTCCATGTTAATGGCTTAAGGCCAAAAAGATCAATTAAGTATGTGGTAAATGAGATTTTCTCCTTAAGAAATTGAAGATGATGAGGCCACAATATGCCATTTTACCTTACTATTTTAGCTAATTTACTGAGATTTCTTGGCATGTAATAACCCAACACCAAAGTAGAACCTTCTGTTGAATGGGGCCTTGAGTGCTTCAGCAAGAACTTGCCAGAGCAGAGACTTCTGCACTGGGTTAGACTCTGCTGGTGGGACCTTTCTCCTTGGGTTTCACTGTTTTCTTGTGATGTTAAATTGATGTAATTCATTCCTAAATGTATGGACCTAAGGAAAGAATTCTTAGATATTACCCTGATTGAATTCTTTTTTTTTTTTTTTATGCTGTACTTGGGGTTTGAACCCAGGGCCTCATGCTTGCATGCTCTTCAAGTGCTGGACCACTAAGCTGTTCCCCCAGCCCCCTTTTTTTTTTGTACTTTTTTTTTTAGAGACAGGGTCTCCCTAAATTACGCAGATTGCCTCTGGTCTCGAACTTGCAATTCTCCTGCTTCTGCCTGCCCAGCTGCTGGGATTACAGGCGTGTGCCACTACACCCGGCTTGAATTCCGCTTTTAAAATAAGAGTGTGCCTGTTAATTGTTGCCGTGCCTGTTTTCTTGCCCTTATGGGGGAGAGTGAAGTAGAAAGAGCTTTCTCTTCTTGCTGTCACTGTAAATCACCCCGACTTGCTATTCGCCATACCTAGGAGGTCAAGGTTTCCGCTTATCTTTGTGCAAGCATCATGCTGCACTGTTCCAGCCCAGTGTTTTCCTCACGTTGGCATTTCCCTCTTAATGTTGCCTAACCATCTGACGAAAAAATCTGTCTACAAAACCGCCCAGCTTCTGTTCCAGGTATTAAGTGGTTTTCATCTTTCCTAACTGTAATGGGCTGCCAGCCGGTGGCTGCGCCCGAGGCCATTACTTTCACTGAGATGCGCGCTCCCTGCGTCTTCCACAGTCTGCTTCCCTGGCTGTTAACATCACTCTTGCTCCTTTTTTTTGCTAGTCCCCTTTCTTTCCTCCTCATTCTGGGAGAATTTATACCTATTTCCCCAGCAGAAATCAAATACATAGAAATGCACTGTTCAGGATTCACTTTGCTTTAAATTGAAGCTTGCTTCAAAGTGTAGGTGAGGATGTGGGCTGTAGCTCATTACCCCTCAGCCGCATTGTCACCAAGACAGTCTCCACCTCTTGGTATCTAAAGTCACATTTTGTGTTCCAGAAAAAAAAAATTATCATGTAAATAAAATTGTATTAAAGAATTAATTGATGAATTAGATTCTTTAGCTGGAAACTTTTATATTATTTGCCCCCAAACAATATAACAAATCTCAAGTATTAATTACTTTGGGAAGAACATATTCACTGGGGTAAAATCTACATTTTATAAATTCTTGTCAGAAAAAAAGAAAATCAATGGGAAAACGTGTCCTCTGAATGTATGTATTATCTAATGTCAGATCAAATCTTAAAAGAAAGCAAAGACAGTTTGGCTTTTCTAGCAAAATATGGAAGCCTATTTGCATAGTATCTTTATAACCAGATAGGGTGTGAAGCCCTTGTTCTTATCTTCTTGTTAGCGCTGATAGAAGTGTGGAACTCCTGGTGGTTTCAAAAGGAAGGTGGACACGGATCAGCTCTGTGGGATGCAAATAAGTTCAGAGCTTTAGGAACGCTTTCTGGAAAATACTTTTAGCTCTCATAATAATCCGCTGTAGCTGTACGGTATTAAATGCATTTGCTCAGCTGGGTGTGGTGGGGCACCCTTGTCATCTCAGCACCTGGGAGACTGAGGCCAGCCTGGTCTACACAGTGAATCCCACGCCAGCCTCAGCTACAGAGTGAGACTCTGCAAAAAAAAAAAAAAAAAAAAAATTAATAATTCAACATTTTTGTTTTGTTATTTCCTTTTATACCACGTTGAAAATACAATAGTTCACATTGCCCCCCTAAAGTGTGGAAGCCCAGTTATTTACCATGGCTGATTATCTTCAATGTTATCTAAAGGTAGCAATGACGATTATAATTTACCAAAGCTTCATCACATAGAGCTATAGAGCGAAAAGTTGGAGGAATTAGGAGACTTTCAGTTATATACCTAACTGTGGCCAAGCTAGATAGTTTATATTAGGCTGTATGTTTCCTGTTCTATTGATGTTAATCAAAATAATTTTAAAATGCTGCCTTCTTTCACATCTGTTTGTGTTTATACACAGTCTGTTTGCCACCTGTTTGGAAATGGTGCAGCAAAACATGAAATGAAATAAAGTAAAATAAAACACAGTCTACACTTGTGTTTTTAGACTACATTTATATTGAATATTTAAATATAAAAGACAAGACTTAAACTAAAATGCTGACTAGGTCACTCTATATAAAGTGCACTGTAATTGTTTTGACAAGTTCTGTGTGCCAGGTTGGTTGACCTAGAGCCACTGAATCTGCATCAGTCCCAATGACTCACCAAAATGACTACAGAATTAGATAACAGCAAGACAGTCACCCAGACTCTGCTGGTTTAAGGATATGTAGGCAAGTACTATAATGGGAGAAATTTTGTCTTGTTTTGCATGATTTATACAGCTTATAAATCTTAGGGTGATTATCAGAAGGAAACACTAGTTTGCACAAACATGCTTAACATTGTATCAAGAAGTTTTCTTTCACATGGTGTTAAGCTTGCCCTGAGTGTTTTTTCTTAGTCTTTCCTTTCTTCTTGAGATACTTGTCAAATACAGGTCTGTGACAGACTTTGCGCATGATTGAAGAGTTAAAACTAAAGAAACCTTCCTTAATAGAATCCACTATCTGATTGATAAGACAGGCAGGTACCCAGATGGCAGAGAAAAACAGTAAATTTTTAGGCTAAACTGCAGCTATCGAGATGAGTAAAATAGAGGAGCTGACCCAGGAATATATGAACAAATGCTTGTATGAGGGTATATACCTCTGTGATTTTGTTTTTATCTTTTACATATAATCTTCAAGTCAGAGCAGATACAGAGTGAGAGAGAGAGTATTCATAAGGGAGATTTTTTTTTTTCTTAGAAAGCAGAGCAGAGTCTTCTAAAATCTCTACTAGAGAAAGCTTTCTATGGTAGGGAAATAAGTAAGCAGAAGTCCTTAGGTTGTATTTGCAATTAACTTATTATTTTGAGCAGGTCTCTGAAACGATAAGTTTTGATTTCCTTATCTATCAAATGAAGATAAAATAGGTAAACATTTTAAGGCTTTGTAGTTTCAAAGTCAGTTTAGATATATAAATGCATTGTGAAATACTATTTCTGCCGGGCCCTGTGGCCCATGCGTGTAATCCTTGCGGCTCAGGAGGCAGAGGCAGGAGGATCACAAATTCAAGATCAGAGGCAGTCTGTGTAACTTAGTGAGGCCCTGTCTCAACAAAGTAAACAAAATGGGCTGGGAGTGCAGCTCAGTGGTCCAGCACTTGCAGAGCATGCGGGTGCAAGGCCCTGGGTTCAACCCTCAGTAGCAGACACACACACACACACACACACACACACACACACAAATACTAAGTCCACCTTCCCTATATATCTTACATGAGTACAGCAATGATTTAAACCAATAAATTAATGTTGGCGTAATACTATCTACTGATCAACAGATTGTGTTCAGATTTTGCTTAGTGTGCCAATAAAGTGCTTTTCCTGGTGGGAACCAATCCAATAGCATGCCTTTTCATGTCTCCTGTCTCCTTAGACTTTTCCAGTCTGGGATAGCTCTTTAGGCCTTTAATTCTTGACTAGTACTTTATTAGAGGATCTCACAATGTGGATCTGTCTCCATGTATCTTTTAAACAAGTACATTACCAGAGATATATTTTTGTTAACAATACTATAGTAGGAGTGCTTTTCCCTTCTCACTATACTGAAACAGAAGGTATAGGACATAAATGACTCAGTCATACTGATGTTGATTTTTGATTACTTGGTTAAGGTGGCATCTACCAGTTTCCTCCACTAAAAATATATATATTATTTAGGAGGGTTTTTGTTTGGTTGGTTGGTTTGAGTGGGGCTGTTTTTTATTTCCAGTACTGAGTGAGGGGTTGAACCCAGGGCTTCACACATACTTTGCAAGTGCTCTACAACTGGGCTGCACTCAGCCTGTTTTTTATTTTTTATTTTGAATCAGGATCTTGTTAAATTACACAGGCTGCCTCTGGCCTTGAACTTGCAATTTTTCTGCCTCTGCTCCCTAAGTCGTTGGGATTACAAGTGTGCCACCATATCTGGCATGCTGTAGTTAGGTGCCATGAAGTTGAGTTCAACACATAGCAACCCTTGTAGGGTTTTTAATAGCTGATTGTTTTGGGATTTCTTAGGGAGGGGATTGCCATATCCTTCTCCTATTTTTGCAGTATAGAAGTTTTGAAATGTTGAAAGAGTTATAAAACTTTATAAGCTGCCATTACAGATGTGAGTAACACTCTTGCTGGTTTGAGGGAGATGCAAGGGATCATTCAATAGTCCAGTGTCCATTTTTAGGGTGAGGAGTGTGTTCATCAGAAACATGGGCCAAATGGAAATCTATAATGCTATTAGGAAAGTCCATAATTTTATGTAGTAATTGATCATATTTCTCAACAGCACATCAATTTAGGATGTCTGAGGGAAATTGATTTTGTTTTTGATTTTTTTTGTAAACTGCAATAATACTCTTTATAATCTAGGATTAGAAGAAAGTTTTGTACTGATCTAGAGTTCAAAATGAGAGTTCCCACTCAGTTATATACAAAATAAAAAGAACAACTTTATATTGTAAGGATGAGAGCCAAATAGTTACTTATTGCAACTATAAATAAAACATTGTTTTAGTAATAGATACTAAAAATAGTATAAATTTTTAAAAAGTCACAAAAGAAAATACAACCTCAATTACTTATAATGTACTATATTTACAGAGTTGAAATATAAACAATGAATACAATTGTACTTCATATTGAAAAGACTTAATAAAGACAGTTCCTTTTCATGATTCTTTTTTATAGCCTATGATATTTCTGTTTCATAATCAATACTAAGTAGATCTTCCAAAAGCCTTATGAGTTACAAAAAAATGTGGGTTTTTTATGTTCGAAGTGAGATAATAGATGCATTTGAGAGTAAAATAAACATATAAAGATACACATAGAATTAAGATAATTAGGAATAGACATCAGAGCTACCATTGGGAAGAGGTAGAAAGCCTATCTGAATGTTTTTGATAATTTCTTTCTCTTTAAATCCTAAAATTTAAAAATATTTTGAGATTAATGCTACATTGTCATAAACCAACCCAACACATTTTGAAAATTGCAGTGTCATATATTTTTTTAAGCCTGCCATAAAAGACAACAGCATCATAAAAAAAAATTTACACTAGATGACTTGAACAATAGAAATTTATTTCTTATAATTCTGGAGGCTGGGAAGTTCAAGGTCAAAGCCCCAGCAAGATCAGTGTCTGGTGAGAGCTCTTCTCCTGGCTTGCAGATAATTGCCTTCTCCTTGTGTCCTCACACGGCAAAAGAAAGAGAGAGATCTTACTCTTAATAGGCTACCAATGCTATGGGCTTAGGTACCAACTTTTTGACTTCATTTACTCTTAATTACCTCATAAAACCTTATATACAAATTCTGTATTGGGGAAGTCAAGTCTTCAGCATATGAATTTTGGGGAGAGTCATAATTTGATCAAAGGGTTTAAATATGTTTCAACTCACAAAAAGTAAATGAATGAACACCAAGTAATATTTGACAATAGTTAATTCATTTGGCCTTGCATATCTGTGGTCATACTTCTACAGAGTCAATCAACCATGTACCAAAAGTATGTGGAAAAAATTATATCTGTAGTGAGGCATGCTCAGATCTTTTTTTCATATTATTATTCCCTAAATAATACCATTAGGTATTGTAAGTGATTTTTCTGTAGCCATAGCACCCTGGCCTCTGACCTCACTTGATCTTGGAAGCTAAGCAGTGTCTTCCTGGTTAGTCTTTGGATGGGAAACTGCCTGGGAACTCCAGGTGCTACAGGCTAGCAAGAAGGATCTGGCAACCCACTCCTAAAAAAATAAGCCATCAAAAGCCCTATGAATAGAAGAGAAGCATTGACATAGTGACAGGCATGGCACAGTGTTGGGTAGTGTTTAGTTCTGTTGTACATAGGGTTACTGTGAGTAGGACCTGAATGGACAGCACCTAACAACAACAATAACATAAGATGATTTAAAGAATTGGTCCCCAACCTTTTGGGCACTAGAGGTCGGTTTCATGGAAGATAGTATTTCCACTGACCAGAGCTCAGGTAGTAATGTGAGTGTTGGAGAGCAGCTGTAAATATAGATGAAATTTGTTTGCTCACCCACTGCTCACCTTTCACAGTTTGGTCTCGTTCCTAAAGTCTTACCAATCCACAACCTGAGGACCCCTGATTTAAAGCAAATGGAGGATGTGTTTAAGTTATATGCAAATACTGTGCCATTTTATGAGAGATTTGAGCATCCATGGATTTTGCTATCCACAAAGGGTCCTAAACTTAAACTATCCTTGAATACTATTTAATTAAAACATGATGATTTTGTACGTTACTGAGACAAGTATGTATTCTATAGTTTACTTATTGTCATTAGAAGTTCATATAGCACTTTGAAAACTATGTTGGAAATCATGGTTTTACAGAGGGCTTGAAAATTTTGCAACAATCAGTTGTAGGTTTCAGAACAAGTGCCAGAGACTTGTCTTCTTTTCTGCTGCTTCACAAAGAAAAAGGAGAGAGCCAAAAGAGGGGTGGATAAAAACAGGAATGTGGTGAAGCCAATCTACATTTCTAGTTAGGCTCAAATCCCTGTCTTCTCAAAGATAAACACAGAAGGGTAATTTCTCAAGATGTGGCTGTTTTACAGGAACGATAATTAAAGTACCAGAACCAAAATGATTAACATCATTGCAGCAAGTCATGTGTGTAAACAGTTCACAGTTATCTGATAAGAATGCTTCCCTTAGAATGTTTACTTATCTCCTTCATTAAAATGCTGACATGTTTTAAGGTATTTAGCTGAAAACACACAAACAAAATTTGGCCAACACATACATAATGTTCAACAGATGTGAATTTGAAAGCTTTGTGATGATCACTAGTGAAATTAGTCAAACCATACTTAGATTAGATTTTCCTGATTGGTGAGTCATTTAAGGGTCCATATTGGAGCCGAAAATGTACAGAAAGGAAAAGATTATACATTCCGCTCTTGGTTCTTTGGAATGAAGAAGAAATAAAATAAAAAGTCTAGCATTTTTCTTTCCCAGAGCATATCTAAAAAACTCAGTTCTGTATCTCAAATCTTCTCTATCCTAGACTTAGTTTACATAATTTTCTGAACTGAGTCACAACAGAGCTGATTTTAGGTAGTTAACAGTTATGTCTTGCTTATTTGGAAGAAGCATACAGTGGTGAGTACAAGTCCTTGAGATTTGATTAAATTATCCTGGAGAAAGTGAAGCACATATAGATCTACAATTTTTATCAGTCCATTACAAGTGATTGCTAAAGAAATATTTGACAATCATCACATTGCTACAATGGGTTCTGTAAGCTTATTTGTAAAGCTGAAAACATAAATAAAATCTATAGAGAAATATAGAGCCATATCTCAAAATAAAAAGAAAGTCTGCACATGCAACCTTGCAAAAGTAATTTTTATGAGATTCGCATCAAACGATGTGATATAAAGCTTGACATTGAAATTAAAACACAAGTTTTATCATAAGGGATAATTTATCTTTTTGTTTGATCACTCTAACACCTGAACATAGGCGTTGACTGGTGCTAGAACAGCTGTGTGCAGTGAATTTGGTAGCGCTGTTGTGGTGTGTAATGATCTGAAACAAGACTGGTTTTCCCATTGATTAGATCATTTGTGGGAAACGTGAATGCACTTGATGATGGAAAATACAAGTGAGCAAGAATTCAGGGTGAGGATCAGAGGAGAGAATGCATCCTGGTTTAGGTCCAATTAAGATTTCATGGTGGAAATGTAGGATCAAAAGAATATTAGAATGATTAATATCCTGTAAAACGCACTTTTTTTACTGCTGCTTTCTTCACATTATGGATGGCTATTGATTTATTTTAAAGTTTGGTTTCTTTGTAAGCTCCAGGCACACTGATAATGTCCAGTATCTCACAAAAGTTCATTTTTAACTTCTTACCCAGAACTAAGGCATGTGTGGGAGAAAGAAAAACTTTAAGGAGGAAAAAGTTTAAGCTACTTCAGAAGCTTCAATTGCTATCCAATACCTTTTGAGTATTTTTTAAGCTATGAGTTCTCTTGGCATTTAGAAAAAAATGCTTAAAGCATATTATATAATTTTGGCCTCAATATTACACATAAATCACATGTAATGATTTTACAGAATTACATAAGTTTCCCTAATATTGAATCTAAATGTCATATTAATATCAAATATTTCCATAAAAAAGAAAAAATATATTATTATTATATTTTTTAATATTTGAGGTGCTTAGGGCTTTAAAACTCATTTACTTTAGTTTCTTGCACTCACGAATTATTTGTACAATGTCCTTGGTGGGTGATCAGGCAGCCTCAGGTCCATTTCTTAGTGGGGGCAGGGGTTGTCATAGAAACACACATTTCAGAGTTACATGATCTGTATTTGTATATTGGCTCTACCCCCTACAAATGATTTGATTTCAAGCAAATCACACTTCCCTCTTTTATTCACATATACAAATATGTACAATAATGCTAGCCTCACAAGGTTGTTGTAAACACAGAAAGAATGAATGAATATGAAAGCATAAAATGAAATATAAAAGGGAGAAAGACAAATTTCTAAAAGTTCGTTCTGTGAAGAAAAAGACTTTGTGCATCCCAAGCACAGAGCCTTTGCAGACTCTGTAGCTGATACGGAATGCATAGGAGGCTCACAAAATTGTGAAGCACTGTGGATGTTGTTGGGAGGGGATATTGAGCTTTACGACAACTCCCATTTTTAGAAATTTGCATTATATCTAGCTATTAAAATATTTGAAGACAGTGCATTTGTACCCCTCCAATTTTGAGTGATTGCTTGAAATGGTTAAATAATTCTTGATCTCAGGTGTTTTACATGACATAATTTCCAGCAGTCCTCATACTTAGTAATGCTTGCTTCTTGATGTCCCAACATATATCAATCAGCATGAAATCTCTATATCTGGGATAATCCATAATCAACTCAAAAATAAAGATAAAAATTACATTTCTCTTGATGGTTGAGATGAATTCTATCCTTCTGTTAACACAACAAGCCCAAATTGCATTAGTTGTTATTTTTAACTTTATTATTATTATCATCTCTTAATGACAACAATGTCAGCAGTGAAAAATTAGGGGATGAACTAAATATATACAATAATAAACTGGATATGCTAGATGTTTTTATTCTTGTTAGGTGCCATTGAGTTGATGTCTGACGCATAGCGACCCTATGTACAACAGGCGAAACACTATTGTCAGTGCTTCTCTGCTGTTCATAGGGGTTTCAATGATGGATTGATTTTTGGGAGTGGGTTGCCATTTTCTTTTCCCAGACTATGCTAAAACAAATTCTTCATGAAATTAACCATCAACATGAAAGCCAAGTAGATCTCACAAAATGTATTTTCATCAGAAAAATATTAAATGAAGAGTCCTGTGCCTCCTTTACATTTCAAACTCTGAAAATTTCTCTGCACAAGCTACTTTTTACTTTTCCTTACCTTTTCTCAGGACTTTCAGATGTCTCCTTTTTTCATAAATCAGGGATTCTCTTCTCCAGGCAGAGAGACTACTTCCTGCACCGTTAATACATCACACAACTGCCCTCTACATGTCTGCCAGCTTGTTGTGCTGTGGGGGCTTGCATGTTGCTGTGATGCTGAAAGCTGTGCCACAGGTATATGAGTTACCAGCAGAGCCACCCATAGTGGACATGTTTCAGCTGAGCTTCCAGACTAAGACAGACTAGGAATAAGGACCTGGCAGCCCACTTCTGAAACAATTAACAATTGAAAGCCCTATGAACAGCAGAGAAGCACTGTCAAACATACTGCCAGGCCCTCAGGCTGGCAGGCATTCAAGATATGACTAGTGAAGAATTACCTCCTTGAAGTAGAGTAGACCTTAATGATGGGAATGAGTAAAGCCCCTGAGACCTCCTTTTCTGATGTGGAACAACTCCAAATATGAAGAAACACAGTGGCTGCAACTAGGGATTCAGACATAAAAAGATCATGTGCATGTCACAGTGTTGGGTTGTGTTTCATTGGCTATACTTAGGGTCACTGAGTCAGATCTGACTTGAGGGCACCTAACAACAACAACACACAAGGCCAGGAGGCTGAACTTTCCAAGTTACTGAATCTGATCCTCCACGTGAGCAGGATATCTTCAGGGCTGTCATGGAGAGTGTCTACAGCTACTCCCATGACACTGACCATGTTGGGTCCCACAGATCTCAGGACAGTCTAGAGTAATGGAAAGATGGGAGACCCAGGAGGCATGGGGGTCTGGATTTGAAAGGTGGTTATCCCATCGTGATAATGCAGGACCATGGACTTCATCATCCCCATAATTTCTACAATGGTCCTGGCTCTCTTTTAAAATGATCCATACATCAAGCAGAAGGAAATAATGGAAAAAGTGGTAGTCATGAAAAGAGCTAGTTATTTCTGTGGTTGTCTGGAAAGTTCAGTAATGATCCATGTTTCTCCCTCCAAGCAAAGGATATCAGGGAGGCTGTATCTGGTTCTCTGATCAGTCTGGAAGATAAAAGGAAGTGGAAATTGAACCTAAAGAAGTAAAAGCCTTTAAAAAAAAGTAACACGGAAACTTTCTTTACTCTTGTTATATCTTGCTTTATTTTATTTTTTCTTTGCAAAGGGATGTGAAAGTTTTCCAGAAATTTGCATGTTACCTGACCATCTTTGGATATCTTACCTAATTCACAGAGTACAATTAGGAATGAATTAGTAGAGTATGCCAGGACATCGAGAAGGAGTTTAGCATAATTCCTAACTCAGTTGACAAACCAGGCAGATCTGAATGTGAATCTCAGCATGATCACTTATTTAGAAATGACTCAGCTCTTATCTTAATCTCTGTAAAGTGGGTTTAATTGTAGATCTTATGCAACATAGTTCTTCTTAGGAATAAATAAGATGATATGTGCAGATCACTTCATGCTTGATCTATATAAAGCATTCATTAAGGAGCAATAATAATGGTACATATTTTAATAATAATGTTACCTATAATAATATGTTCATATTAATAATGTTAATAATAATGGTACATATTTTTGCTTCTCATTCAATTGTTAATAATAATGATAATGGTCCTACTCATAATAATGGTACATGTTAATAATAATGATACATAATAATAATAATGTTAATAATAACGATACATATTTAATATGTTAATAATAATGGTCCATGGGCTGGGATTTAGCTCAATTGGTAGAGTGCTGCACTGCAGTCTCTGAGGTCCCGAGTTCAATTCCCAGCACTGCAAAAATCGGAGAAGGACCTGGCAATCCACTCCCAAGGGAATCCGGAAATAATCAGCCATTGAAGACCTTATCAGGGTCGCTATGAGTCAGATACCGACTGGACAGCACCTAACAACAATAACAATAAATAATGGTACATATTTTTGCTTCTCATTCAATTGTTCTTTTGTATAGTTGACCTCATTCAGGTATTTTATTTTTAAAGCATATTTTAGACACTATCTAAAGTCTAAGGAAAAAACAGGGATGAGCTCAAGCCAGATTCATCACCTTGGCACATTTCCTGACCACAGACACGTCCTTTAAATTCACTTTCCTAGTTCTCTCATTTATCACAAAGAGGCAGTGACACCAGCTCTCCCTCCTGCACAAAGCTAGAGTCAAACTTGAATCAGATAACATCTGCTGAAATGCTTTGTAACAAAGTATTCATTGTTAAACAATATTAATAATGCAGATACTAGTTATATTTATAAAATATTAGGATAGGAATAGAATTGGTATTGCGTATTGCTTCTGGTAATTATTGATGCATAGTAATCGGACAGTATCTTTTGGTAATTTGTTGTTGTTACGTGCCTTCCAGTGGAGGCTGATTCATAGACACCCCATGTACAACTGAACAAAACAAAACATTAACTGACACCTTGTCATGCCCAACAATTGTCAGTGCTTCTCTGCTGTTCATAGGATTTTTGAAGGTTAATTATTTCAAGATTGGGCTGCCAGGTCATTCTCCCAAGCCTATCGCACTTGGTATTCCCAGGCGGTCTCCCATTCAAGTATTATCCAGTCTGGACCTTGCTTAGCTTCTGAGATCTGATGGGATCAGAAGCCAGGATGGCATGGCTGTGTGCTCCTTTTGGGAATTAATGATGATAAACACACACACACACAGACACACACACACACACACACACACACACACACACACACACACACGCCATGTGTCTGTCAGCTTGTTGTGCTGTGCAGGCTTTCCTGTTGCTGTGATGCTGAAAGCTATTCTACCAGTACTTCAGACACCTACAGTGCCACCCAGGCTGGGATTTAGCTCAGTTGGTAGAGCGCCACTCTGCAGTCTCTGAGGTCCTGAGTTCAATTCCCAGCCCACTCCCAAGGCAATCCCGAAACAATCTGCCATTGAAAACCTTATGAGGGTCGCTATGAGTCGGACAAAAGTCGACAGCACCTAACAACAACAATAGTGCCACCCATGGTGGATAGGTTTCAACTGAGCTTCCAGACTAAGACAGACTAGGAAGAAGGACCTGGCACCCCAATCTGGAAACAATTAACCTTCAAAAACCCTATGAATAGCAGAGAAGCACTGTCTAATATAGTAACAGAAATGAGACCCTTAGACTGGAAAGCATTTAAGAAATGGCTGGGGAAGAGGCCTCCTCAAAGGAGAATCGACCTTAATGATGGTAATGAAATAAAGTGTCTAAGGCCTCCTTTTGCTGATGTGGCACTACTTAAAGAAGAAGCAGAGTGTCTGCAACAATGGTCTCAAACATAAAAAGATGGTGTACATGGTACAATGCTGGGTAGTGCTTCAGTGTGGTGGTTTTAGGTCACTGTGAGTCAGATCTGACTTAATGGCACATAACAATAATAACAACAAACAAATATATATGTTCATATATAAATGATTATGTATAATATATAATTATATATAATTTATCTCTATGTATATATCTGTACAGATAGATATATACATATATACATATACATGTATTATAAATATATATATATATATATATATATATATATATATATATACTGGTGGAACATATATATATGCACATACATATACATATTCATATACATGTATATATGTGTGTATATATATACACACACATACACATACTGGTGGAATATATATATATATATATATATATATATATATATATATATATATATGCTGGGATTTAGCTCAGTTGGTAGAGCACCGCTCTGCAGTCTCTGAGGCCCTGAGTTTGATCCCCAACACAGCAAAAATGGTAATAGGTCATGGCAATCCATTCCTCAAGAAATCCTGAAAACAATCAGCCACTGACAATTCTATTAATAGCAGAGCAGCACTGACATAGTGCTGATTGTTTCAGGATTGCTTGAGGAGTGGATTTGTCCAACATTTGGCTGTTATTTTAATAATTTAGACACTCAGAATCAAGTAATATTTAAAATTACCTAAGACAGCTTTGAAACCACACACTTAAAGAATGTATTGTGCCCCCCACAAACATACACACACGTGTGCACAAACATACACAAACCATAGTTCTGTTTTCGAATACTTTTCAAATCTTGAAAGATAATGAAATCATTGAGAGCTTCCCAGGAAGCAAGAGATTTTAGTTCCTTTGTGATTCTACCGAAGAAAGATGATGCTTAATGGAACAAGATAAATGGGATTACTTCAAAATCTCTCAATTTCTCAGCTAATCCTTCCCCCCCTTTTTTGGTGTATGTTTTCTTTTAAAACTGTGCCTTACGTCAGAACTTCATTTAGTCTGATATTTGATTCAAACCTATTGCTGGAGTTTGTTGATCCTATATTTCATTAAATTCTGAAGTCAGAAACAGAGTTCAACTAATTCATACATTAGTTCTGCAAATGCCACCATTTAAACATCTTTAACTTATGTATTCAGAATCAATATTGATTGCATAGCATTTTTGGAGTAGAGAAACTCTAGCATTTTGAGAGAAAAAAGGTACTAAGCATCTTGCTATAATTTAAGTATTTGGATACATAGGAATTTTTCTCTGTGTGGTTTTAAAGAGTCAAACAAGTAGAAAACAAATATTTTGCAGTTCATATACCCTTATGATCATATAGAAAGAGACCTGTGTGTTCATAAAGGGAAATATTTCCATGCTTTGTATAATAACCGTTGCAAAGGGACCAGTTTGAGCAGGCAAGTATTCTACAATATAATTTTTTAAAAGATAAAGAAGGAAAATAAAGACCAGAAGTTACTAGCCCTTGTTTCATAATTGATGTAAAATGAAAGACATAATGCTGAAATAAATCATCCAAACAATATGAAGAAAAGGGGTTAAGGGCTCTTTGAATTGCAATTCTACAGGATAAAGATGAAGAAAATAGTACGATAAGTATTTCTCTATGCACAAAAAACTATGTCATTTGACTATATCCAAATAAAAGCTACATGTATTTTAGGACAAATGCTCTATATTTGATCATGAAAATGTTTACAGTTCCCATTAAGTGAATTCTAACCTCACCCAAAATCTCTCAAGAGAATTGATATATGATTTTTAAAATTGTTTTTATTATTATTTTTTGGCTGTAATTAGGATTTGAACTCAGGGCTTCACATATGCTCTGCAAGGACTCTTCCTACCACTAGGCTGCATCCCCAGCCCATTTATTTATTTATTTACTTATTTATTTATTTATTTTTCTTTTTTTAATTGGAAATTTTTAATGTACAACTTAATATGTTTCATTCTCATGTGCATTTCATTGTGACATTTCCATATATGCATTTCATTACACATTGCTCATAACTTCTCCCTTACCCTCTCATGACCCTCCTCCCCCATCTCCCAACCCCCCACCAATGGCTTCCTTTGTTCTTGCATGTATTTTTGTGGGAATATTTATGAATATATGTGTGTCCCGATTTTGATTTTAGACTAAACTTTTTCTGTAGTGATCTATCTTTTTACATTCTCAGCAGTATTACATGACTTATCTAGTCCATTTGCATTATTGCCATCGTTTGCTATTGTTGGCTTTGTTATTTCCTGAACTGTTAAAGCTGGGCTGTTTACTTGGAGGTTGATCTCTCTCTCATTCCTTGCTCCTCCTTGGCCCTCCTCCCCCTCCCATCTTCTCCCATCATTGCTTCCTTTTCTTAGTTCTGTTTATTTATTTTCTATGTAGAAACAGGTCTTGCTAAGTTACGCAGGCTGCTTCAGGTCTCGAGCTCGTGATCCTCCTGCCTCAGCCTCCCAAGTCACTGGGATTATAGGCACGCAACCCCTTACCCAGCTTTGATATGTGATTTCTGTAGTAGCACCACCCTGCAAGGCCAACTGAAGGGTCTTCAGTACTGCAGGAATTTTTCCACTCAAATTTATAAATTTATATTATATTTATCCAATGGAGGCATCCGGTTGAGTGGAGTGAATGCATGTTCAGGCATAACAAAGTCTTTCCTAGGTAATTTGGGATGATGTGCTTTCTCCCTCACTCCCTGCCACGTGTGAATCAGAGTTCCAGCAGAGTGCACGCTCTTCTCCTACATACCACACAAGTATAAGTAATGTTAACCAAAACATAACTACTTTATAACTTAAAAAAAATGTATGTAAGAAAATGCTAATTGCAAGGGTCACCTTTGTTGGCTTATGATGTCGTCTTGGAGAAAGTAATTTCTACTCTCATATTTGCCTCAGCCTTGACTCAGTAAGAGGTGTCATCAGGCACTGAGTGATGTTAATGTATGTTTTTCACAGAGTCAGTGGGTTTTCTTTTGCATGTATGCTAATATGCAGCAAAATGTTAAGGATACCTAAGTGAATTTGTCATTTTTTATCAAGAACCAGTGCTATAGTAGTTCTTAAAGCACATGGCCCTGAGTTCATACGGAATTATTTGAAATGAGGAGCTAACTACCAGGCCAAAATATGAAGAACTGCACAGAAGAGACTTCTTTTATTTTTATTCCCAGGAAAACAGACAATTCTTAATTTTTTTCTACCATCAGATCTTGCTTGGATCTTAGAGTGCCTGTTTAAATTTTGTGCCCTTGAATACTCAATCTTAAACTCTCACCTTCTGAGAAAAACAAGGGCAAGCTTGGTGCTTTTCTGAAACTGAGATTGAGTTTCTCCTTAAGATTTGCTTCCTTAACTGCCTTGTTTGCCTCCCTTCAATCCTGGCCTTTGGGCAGAGAGGCAAGAAAAATGATTTTTTTTTCTCCCCAGACTTGTGACCCTGATTCCACTGCACTAGCTCAATATTCTTGACTTCACCTGTGGTTCTTATTCATACTCATTGCAAGTTGATGGAGCTAAAAGAATACAAACAAATAACTGTATAGTATGGTGTTAGAATAGGAAAAATATCATCCTCTTTCATGTATTAGAGGAACATCTGGCTGAACCTTAATTGTTTTATTTTCAATTTATTGACAGATAATTTTTCATATTTATGAGATATAGCATGGTATTTCAGTACATGTATATGTACCTTATTGAAGTAAAATGGTGGCTTTCTGAGCCTGGAGAGGGTAGGGGACATGGGAAGATGGGGAAAGATGAATTCGTGAGTGCAAAGTGAGTGCAAAGATACAACTAGATAAGAGAAATAAATTTGGTGTACTATTCCCTAGAAGGGTGACTACAGTTAATTAATCATACTTTACTTTTGTTCTACTTCATGGCTACACAGTGGCCAGTTTATCAGAAAGTAGAGACCAAATCCTCAGAAAGAAAGATTTCATGGCAATGCTTAGTGCCTTTTACTTAGTAGCCCTATTTCACCTTTCCTCTTGTTACACATGTTTCAGATATATTCAACTTCATGTCACCAGCATTTAGTAGATGATCAAATATGATGGGGAAGAGAAACATTGTCTTCCATAAGACATCAGGTTAATACTTAAAATTTATGCTTTTAGTACCATGACTATAATCTATAATATAAATTACATGCATGTGTATACAAATGCATGTACAATAACCATCTTACCCTGAGAACTTTATGCACTCAAGTGTATTTTTAGCACAAATCTGGAGGTATTTTACTTGAGAAAAATGAATTTTACATTTGTAACTCAACATTTTAACATTTTAAATGGTGATATTATCAGAAGGAAGGGAATACAGAACAGAATTTAGGGAATTCAAATGCTTTTTACTTTCAATTTTTCCACTTACTATCCTCTCCCTTTTATCCATTTTTTTCTTGCTATTCTCCCATCCATTTTAATAGGTAGTTGACACTTAATAGAGACAGCTAACATCCTTAAATAGGGAACGTGGCCTGCCTGTCCAATTACCCTGTTAATTGATTTCTACTTATGGATAGAATTAGAATTTGTAAGTAACACTAATGTAAAAGTGGAACAAAATTTTCTGTTTCCTGAGGGTGGGTCATTTATATATAGTTGGCTGGCTTTACATGTGGTAGCTATTCTGTGAAGTCACTGTGTGCACTGAAGTGGCTAGTATGGAACCATTGCTCCTAAGGGAAATACCAGATTATAATTTTAAGAGTCTCTTGTTGTTGTTAGGTGTCATGGAGTCAGGTTCAATTTATAGCAACCCTCAGGGTTTTCAATGGCTGATTGTTTGGGGATTGTTCTGGGAGTGGATTGCCATGTCCTTCTCCAAGCTTTGCAGTGCTGGGGATGGAATCTGGGTCCTCAGAGAGTGCAGAGCAGTACTCTACTAACTGAGCTAAATGATGGCACCTAATAACAATAAGTCTCTAGTCCCACTGTTTTCATCAATTATGATTTATGGTTGTTTCTGTTTAAAGACATCTTGTTTAATATAGATTGGGGATTCATCAATATTTGATTCACTCCTACATACTACCACTAATGTTTGATCAAGCTGATTAAAACACATGTATTTTCTCCCTAAGGTATAATACAGCCTTTTTGTACCTAAGGACACTAGATAGCATTCAGATGATACCTAGTGACCATTTTAAACAGGTAAACCATGAGCAAAACCCACACAATTACAAAAATATGTCACTCAATGAGTGCATAAAGGATCATCGTCTAGGTGTGAGAGCTCAGACAAGGGGGCACTGTTGCATTGTTTGACCTTGGTTGTGAATAGGTGAATCAGGAGCCAAAAATATTATGCTGCTTTGCAAAGATTCACAGATGAGCACAGCTAAATACATTTTATTGAGAAAGTGAATTCCCAGATACAGAATTCAAGAATAATGAAGATGAACTCTATCTATATAGCAAACAAACTAAGCAGGAGTTATATGTGGGCCATAAATATGCTAATTTTCAGTAACTAGGCAACCAGACCCCTCAAATAAATTAATAAATCCAAAAGAAAATTGAAAATGATGATAAATTAACAGTAAGGAGATAATAAAGCAATAATAGTGATACTTCAAAATCACTGATAATACAGCATCTTTTGTGAAAACATAGCATCATTTGCAGTTCATCTCATGTTCACACATGACAGAAGATGGAAAAATAACGCATTATTTCATGGAAGCCATATTTCTTATAGATCTTAGAGTCTGTAAATGATTGTCATGTCCTACCTTTAGTTTATGCATACCAAAGTTAGCCAGATATTTGTGCAAATTAATTTTCTGGAGTGTTACAGTGCCTTCTTAGGGAAAATCTAGTGATGCAAACATTTCTTTGGGAATTGTGAGGACTTTGGTGGGCTGGAGGAAGTCCTGTGAAGATCACTAACATTGCAAAGTGCTCACAAGTTCCTGGTGCCATACTTTATCAGTTTAACCTTTTTTTTTTTTTTTTTTTTTGGTGGAAATATTGACCAGCGCCAGCTATTGAAGTCATGGTGACTGAAACTGTTGATGGAGAAAGATACCAAGGGTGTAATGGAGTTTATATCCTCATGGGAGACACAAGCAAAATCAATCAATAAAAACCACTGGAGTAGCAGATGCTTATAAATCCTATAGTGAAAGTATGGAAGGGAATAGAAATAAAAAGTGTCAAGAGAAAAGTTATAATTTTTAAAAATCACATTTAGCCTCTCCAAAAGCGATATTTTTGCAAAGTCCCTAGGAAGATGTGAGAACAAACAGGTAGAGGGGTGACAGGAGAAAGTGAATTTCCAACGAAGGAAGCAGTCATATTAGGAGAAATAAAAAATGACAATTGGCTGTTTTGGAGTGAGTAACAGATAGAACAGAGAGGAAAGGAGAAGCAGCTTATTATTAAGAAGGTAAATTTTCTGATACACTATGTAATTCCTATTAGTAAAGTACCCTTTGACATAGTAGCATTGGCCTGCAGTTAAAATACGTTACAAGAAAGCAAAGTACTAGAAAACACATTTATATATCTGCTGTGTAGCTATCACCTTTAACCTAGTCAATTCATTCCACAGCATTATTTTTGTGAATTTCTTAACATAGGAATCATTACACTTAATTTAAATGTTCAAACTTTAAGTGTCTAACCTCCTAAACTTTCTTCTTTTTTTACCAAAATTGCTAAAACTGAATTTATTGCCCAACAATATCAGCATATGTCAAGAATTCCTGTGTAGCATCTTTTGAGTTCTTCTTATTACCAAATCCTACATCCAGACTTGATATTTTAACATGCCCTTGCAGTGCTCTTGTGCTGCAGTTTGTATCCTTACAAGCCATCTTAACTGCCTTCTGGGAAAAAAAATACTCAGTAGATAGAAAGATGAAGAAGATAATAGACCACCAGAATGTTGAACTTGTGTTCTTTTATTATATTTGCTACAACAACATACAGTTTGATTAGTGGCTTTTGAATTTGTCTTCATTTAACTAGAATTTGGTTAATTTATTACAATAATCTACTTCTGAGGTACTATATTTAAACTATGATTCAGCTGAATCTAATATGTGGTATGAAAAATAATATTCACCAAAGTAATTATTAGAGATCTATGTTGTCTGAAAATACAGGAGAAGGATATGGCAATCCATTCCCAGGGCAATCCCAAAACAATCAGCCAGTGAAAACTCTATGAGGGTCACTGTAAGTCAGATTTGACTCAATGACACTAAAAAACAACAACAGTATGTTGTATATAAAATAAACATGTACATCATATGATGTATTTCATATTATATATATATATATATATATATATATATATATATATATATTTGAGTAATTCTGATATCAAGAAAACAAATAGTTTTCTATAGAGACAGCATAAAAACTGCATCATTTCCTTACAATATACTGAGGATATGGTAGATATGTTGTATTAACTGCTATTTACCAAAAATGTCTAGTTAAAATGGTAGCATGGAATTAATTGCATCATTGTTGAGGCAAATGCTATTCATTAAAGAACCACTTCCTCTAACTAAACATTTATTAGTAAAAAGGACCATTAACAGTAAATTCTTAGCCAGCAATCCAAAACAGCATGAGCCAAATGTACTAGAAAATCTAAAATTCTTGGATAAACGAAAACATGACAAAGTCACTGGAAACATATGGTGTTTAGGAAACAATAGATATGATTTTCTTAGTGCTATTAACTTCACGATTGTGAGATTTAGCTCAATTCATTAGAGCACCGCTCTGCAGTCTCTGAGGTCCCAAGTTCGATTCCTAGCAGTGCGAAAATGGGAGAAGGATGTGGCAATCCACTCCCAAGGCAATCCCAAAACAATCATCCATTGGAAAACCTATAAGGGTCACTATGAGTCAGACATGACTTGATGACACCTAACAACAACAACAATTAATTTCATGGCTCATTGTATCATCATGGAAGGCTATTAATTAATTGTATTCTGGTCATTATCTAAGGAAAGCACAAACATTTTATCTATAAAATATTTTAATTTAAAAAAGGTTGCCTTTCTTCAGAAGAAAATAAAACAAAAATTATGAAAAACTAAACTTTTCAGCATAATAAAATTTATAATAATAAGTAATGGATTTAAAAATATTATAGAGAGTACAATGTTAACATGTTTCTGCATACATGTAATATATTTGGATCATATTCACACCCCATTCCCATTCCTATTTCTGCACTTCATTTTTGCACTTTTCACATGTATAATCGTCTAGTCCCCCCTGTGCTTTCATGTTTTGCTTTTTCCCTAAATTTCTTATATGTGAGAAAACATGCAATACTTGGCTTTGTAAGACTGGCTCATTTCACTTAACAGGATGATCTTCAGTTCCAATCATTTTCCTGAAAATGACATAGTTTCTCTTTCTGGATGAATAAAATTCCATTGTGCATGTGTACCCCATTTTCTTTATTCATCCATTGATGGATACCTAGGCTAGTGACAGAATTTTTTAAGCAACATATTACCTTAGTAACTTAAACATTCCATTTAAAATATATTATAACTGATTATAGTGTTCATTGGACTTACACTTCTTTTGCGTTGACATTTAGGGTTTGTACTTTTCTTGGCCCAGTGATACTACCTGGAAAAAAGGACAGGGCCATAATTGATCTCTGTTACACCTGCCGATTAATATCACTATAATGTAAATTGGCACTATACACTTTGACAGTAGGATTTAACACATATTCAGGCCTGTGTTTCTACAGTGAATGTACCTGATTATATTATGGAGATTGATGAGGAAATGCTCTTCAAGTTAAGCAGTTTATTTGACATATGGCATCGGAAACATATTTAACATTTAAAGTGACAGCTAGGGACAGGAGTTTTGTGGGGTCTGAGGCTGACATAAAATATATGAGTTCTATAGCTTCAGAAATATAAAATTTCTTTTGAATATTTTACAAAATTCTGATTAGATTACTTAGCTTACCACCCCCTAGATTCTGATTCTTAGAAATGACCTGTGAAAGGCTTGAAATCTTAACCTGCATTAGCTTCAGAGTAAATCTACCTCTCCCTAGCAAGCCATAAATCTGTACTGAAAATGTTTAATTGGATATATTAATATTATGTCTGAGATGGGACTGGGTTCTTGTTTGAAATGATGTTGTAAAGGGATAGCTTTAAAAGTTGATAACTCTCTGGGTCAGATAATTCCTTGGTTTCAGGCCTATCATTGAAATCTCATTATTTCTAACACAAGATTGTCACATTATTATGTATTTGAATGAAAACGAAGTAAGGATCATTATCCTTAGCAACATTTATTGACACATGCAGGCACAAAGTCATGCATGAAGCACTTTAGAATTTTTTATTAAAATACATACTTTTTAAATTTCAATAGGGATTTTATATTTGTAGGAAGTATTTTTCTGTTAGCACGTTGGTGAGGCCTGGTTATCAAGTGTTTTGAATTAGTACTTCTGCTGCTTTTCTTGCTAACATAGCTTCTACTGGGGTTGGTAGAGGGTATCAGGGCATCAGTTATATTTAACTGAATAAGAATTTTTGAGCATTTGCCACTTATTCTATAAAACATGGCAGGAGTGTTACATAGCAGCATGAGGATGGAGAATACCAAATACTAGTAATATCTTTTAAGGAATTCTTAGTCTAGATCTCTGCAGATTTGGGGAGAATGAGTCAGGGTGACACAAAAGAATGATATTGAAGTTGCTTTAGTTTGGAGTTCTAGGCAATGAAGCACCACTTGGGTTTCCAGTAATAAAAAGGAAGAAACAACAATGTGTTAAGGCAGAACTGAAATTACTCACTCTGCTGGGTCTTCTCTTGAGTGAGGGACAGCCAGGTTAGCATTTTCAACACCTCACAAATAATCTAAGTATTTTTAACATAGATAACACGGAAACATTTAGTTAATAAGCTGCAGTTTAAGTAGACTTAAAGTGCTCTAAGCAGCTAGATGTATGAGAAATATATTATCTGAAAAAGTTAGTAAAATTTAAGGCAAAACAAAAAGCCAGTTACTGCGAAGAAAGGAGAAGGAGGGCAAACCACATTTACTTTTTATCAGATTGTTGTCATTGTTGTTAGGTGCCATCAAGTCATGTCTGACTCATAGCGACCCTCACAGAGTTTTCAAGTGACCCTCATAGAGTTTTCAGTGGCTGTTTGTTTCAGGATTGCCTCAGGAGTGGATTGCCATGTCCTTCTCCCATTTTTGTGGTGCTGGGCATCAAACCCGGGACCTCAGAAACTGCAGAGCAGTGTTCTACCAACTGAGGTGAATCCCAGCCCTTTTATCAAGTTAGACCTTAGTAAAATAAAAGCACCTGCAGCCATACCCCTGTGGCATTCGATCCCATCGGATCTCCGAAGCTAAACAGGGTTGTCCTGGTTAGTACTTGGATGGGAGACCATCTGGGAACACTGGGTGCTGCAGGCTTTGGAGAAGGACCTGGCATCCCACTCTCAAAAAACAATCACCATTAAAAAACCCTATGAATAGCAGAGAAGCACTGACAGTAGTGTTTTGTCTGTTGTACATAGGGTGGCTATGAGTTGGATATCATCTTAAAGGCACCTAACAACAACAACAACAAAATGAAAGCCCTGGAATCTTGTCCTAAAATATTAGACAAAAAGAAAAATATATTATCTGTAAGAGCCTCTGTTTTGTTTTTCTCAATATTTTTACTGAACTCTGTCTTTCATTTGAATGTTCTCTGAAAATATGCTTGTATAATCAGGAATTAATTCATATTCATCACACAAAAAATTGATTACACTATTGATCCCTGGACACAGAACTGGTTCATTGCAAAGCATGGGCTAATGTGGACATCCTGACTGATTGCACCAACAGCACACATGGTTGTGTATTCTCAATAACCTTCAGACCCACTAAGTGCTCTTCTTAGAGTAATGTCCACTAAACCTTGTAGCTAATTCTATATTACCCTCTGTAATCAATGAAATTTACGTACAAAATACCTTTCATCATCATTAAAGCAATTGGCTTCAGAGCCTTTTATCGAATCTGCTCATCCTAAATCAGCCACAAAACATTTGAAATTAGAAAGGGAGAAAGAAGGAAAGGAGAGTGGGAGGGAAGAAGGTAAGAAAAAAACATGTATCACAGTATGTGTAAGATTCATTATGATAGCTACAGACTGCTGTGTCTTGTGAGAGGTATGTGCATAGATAACCGCTTGTAGTGCAGAGATCATAGAGTCCATCTTCTGCTTTGCTCTACTCACACACATTAGCTTGAGTGCCTAGGGGTTCACAGCCTTCTGAAGCTGCCACCTCACTCACCAAAGCAATCTTAATGATGATGCCCCTGGCCAGACATCTGTGCAACCAGAGAATAGAACAATGAATGTTCTTTGTATTTATCCTTGATGGGAAGAAAAAGTAGTATAGTCATCCCTGCTTCCCACAAAATGGAAGTCTCCTGATTGTTAGCCAATTAGCAAGCCAATATTTTCAATAAGAATCTCCTCTTGATAATTCTTGCCCAACTCACTATTTGATTTGACCTGTAGCTAACACAGTTTACCATGTTGAAAATCAAACTTATGGATTGAGAAGGTATCAAAAAGAAGAAATTCATAGTCTGTGAGAATTAGGTTGTCATGAGTATTTTTCAACACATTGATTAATTTACTCTTTGAACAACTATTTATGGAGTATGTAGGCTATAAACCCACAGGCTATGTAGAGGAGATATAAAATGCAAAGAGATATTCTTGTCCTTCCAATAGGTAACAGTGTAATGAGGAAACATGCAAATAATCTCAGTGTTGTCTGATAGGGAATTTTATAAATGTTCAGAGGAATATTGAGGAAAGAGTGCTAACATGAGCCTTGGGACATCATGAAAGGTTTTAAAGAGGAAATAATACTTCATCTGAGCCTTGAAAGGTGAAAAAGTGGCCCCTAAATAAATGAGGGAAAGGGAAAGATAATCTTCTCCCAAGGGAGAGGCTTATATAAAGACATGCACACATGGGAAAATACAACTTGTTTAGGAGTCTGTAAGTGATTCCAAGGACTATTCAGAATAGTACAGAAGAGGAGCAGAGTCAGCCACAAATCAAGATCTGGCCCCATCATAAATGTTTAATAATGCTTGCTAAGGAATTTTTTTTTGTTTGCTTATTGTCTTTTGATTAGTTTGGAGGATGTTTCTGAGTTCATTTGCATTTCAGAATGGTGAATTCTGGTAGAGTCAAAGGTGATGGTTTGAAAGGAATATGACTGGAGGCAGAAAACCAATTCTGTCGTTGTTAAATATTATAAGCTAGAGCTGGTGAGGACTGATGTGGTAATGGGATGAGGAGAAATGTAAAAGATGAATAAAACTTATTTGGAAACTGAACATGAATTGCTTAACAAATGTGGAGTTGAGTTTGTTGGGAGGGATCCTGAATAGGAGGACAGAGGTTGTCCTTTATCCATAGTTCTATCTACAGCATCCACCACGGTACCTCTTGTGTGGTGAATGCTGCCCATTGAATCCAATGTTTCTGACTCTCAGCAGGAAATATCAGATTAAGATGTAATCTGGCCATGTTGAATTTGAAGTTGTCTGAGGAATATCCATGTGAACATGTGCATATATGAAATATTCAAATCTCTAAACATAGACAGTCTACAGACCTACCACCCTGGCATCCTGTCTGATCTTGGAAACTAAGTAGGGTTGGGCCAGTTGGTCCTTGGATGGAAGACTACCTGAGAATACTTGGTGCTGCAGGATTGGAAGAAGGACCCAGCAACCCACTTCTGAAGTAATCAGCCATGTAAAACTCTATGAATAGCAGAGAAGCACTGACAATAGTGCTGGGCATGGCACAGTGTCCGGTAGTATTTCATTTTGTTGTACATAAGGTTGCTATGGGTTGAACCTGACTTGATGGCATCTAACAAAACATAGTAGGTGGGAAAACAACTAATTGGACTTCATTGATGATGAAGCCTGTGACATTTAGTGCCTCTCAAAGGAAGAATTGGCTTTTAAGCTTGGTTATTAACAGAGGCACTTGAGAGGGAAGAATAGAAATAAGGAGTCTGAAATGTACTATTTGTTGTATTCTTTCCATTCTCTTTATTCTCTTTTCCTGTCTATTCAAGTAGTCAGAAATGTTTTTTAAAAAATCTTGCATTATATAGTCTTATGAGTCTCTGTACAAAAACCATTGATGTTGCTGTTGTTAGGTGCCATCAAGTTGGTTACAACTCACAGCAACCCTCATAGGGTTTTCAGTGGCTGATTATTTCAGGATTGCTTTTGGGGAGTGAACTGCCACATCCTTCTTCCATTTTTGTGGTGCTGAGGACCGAACCTGGGTCCTCAGAAAGTGCAGGGCAGTGCTTTACTAAGGGAACTAAACCCTGGCATTGTTATGGTCTATTTATGAAACATCATTGATTAGTTCAAAATGTACCTAATAAACTATGATGTATTGACAGACACATTAGCACATGCCTGTAATTCCAATGACTCAGGAGCCCAAGACAGGAGGATCATGAGTACAAGGCCAGAGGCAGCCTGTGTAAGTGAGAGAGACCCTGATTCAAAATAAAAAATGAAAAATGGGCTACGGGTGCAGCCCAGTGGTAGAGCACTTGCAAAGCACATGTGAGGCCCTGGGTTCAGTCCCCAAGTACCAGAAAAAATAAATAAGTGAGTGATAGTAATAGATAATGGTAATAAAGAATGAAATATGTACTGTAAGTCACTGTGTATGTGGTATTTTATTATTTGGATGTGAGGAACAGAAGAAAATTTAGTTATTTACAAAAGGGCTGTCAAAAACTGAAAAAAATTGAAGTTTTTATTAATACTTTTTGTGGTAAAATAACTTTCCTATACATTTTACAAATATTTTAAGAAAGCTCTAATCAGAATATTAAGAATAACATTTCTTTTAGTCTTTGTGCTTATATTTATTTGAAACACAAAGATATATATATATATCTGTGTATGTATATATATATATACACACACTTATATATGTATATATGCACGTATTTAGACATATTAGCATACATGTATTTCACCATTACAAATTTAATTAGTTAAGTCTTTGCATATATTAATACATGCAGATTAGTAGTCTGATCTAGAAGTTATTCTTTCTTATGGTGTTTGGGGTTGTTTTTTGTTGTTGTTGTTTTGTTTTGCTGTACTTGGGGGCTAAACTCAAGGCCTCACACATACTTTGCAAGCTCTTGACTCCTGAGCTGCACCATCAGTCTATTTTCTTTATCTTGAGACAAGGTCTTACTAAGTTACCGAGACTGCCTTTGGCCTCTCTTTTGCTGCTCCTGCCTCCACCTCCAGAATTGCTGGGATTACAGGTGCGTGCCACTGTGCCTGGCTTTGTATGGTGTTCTTAATTAGGGAGCACAAACATAAAAGAGCCTTTTCCATATATTAGGTGGCATTTAAGCCATGCTCTTTTGCAGTGTCTCATTAGAGTCTTACAAGACTCTCTGAGCCACTTGACAGGGAAGAATAGAAGCCTGTGGTTAAAAGAGGCTTTATTATCATTAGTTTACCACTATATGAAAAAGATAAAGCTGAAAGGTAGTTGTATCTGTCAGTAATTAGCAGTGAAACCAAACCCTGGCCCCAACCACTCTGATTATAGAAACTTCTATCAGGGCCCACTGTCCATTTTATCTTGTGCCATATATCTTGTGGACTTTCACTGAGTGAACCAACCCAGTAATGTTACAATGTAACAGGGATATGTCAAGACTTATTTTCTGTCCTTTACAAATAAGGCAAGTGTCTTAAGGAATTCATAGGAGGCATGGTACATGATATAATATTGGTAATAGTTTAATGTTCACTCTGGGAATCTGTTGAGTAAATCATTGTCACTAGTCTTATAATTTGTTTAGAATATGACAGGATTATTGTAGAAGCCACACATCTTAAATAGTGTGGACTCCTTCTGCCCTAGTGGTTGCACATCTTCTCCCCTCCCCCTAATCCTTCATCCATTTCTCTTTGGCCTTGGCTTTAAATTGCTTTCTCTGGCCCTTAACTAAATGTCATTGGACCAAATAAGCCTTCTCTTCTTGGTATGCTAATTTGTTTATACTGTACTTGGATATTAAGTTTAAAACCGCATTAACTATTTATGTTGGAGTGGCATATTAGGTGTTTTTCATAAGTGTCTGTGAGGCTGACATTCCATTCATTAAAAAATGGCCCTTCCTTGTTCTAACAGTACCTTCTATAGACCCAGAAGGGCAGCTGCAACCAGTCTTTTCTCAAGAGGGACAAACTGTACAGAAGACTTTTAGGGAATTTACAAGAGAGAATAAGAAGAGAAAGGGAGACTTTTCAGACATCTATATGCCAGAAGAGTGAATTGATGGGTCCTCCAAGGTTCAAAAGGCATTCAGTGTCTCTTGACTGTAAACGTAAAATATCAACCACCTAATCCTTGAAAGGGGCTGGGATTTAGCTCAGTTGGTAGAGTGCTGCACTGCAGTCTCTGAGGTCCTGAGTTCAATTCCCAGCACAGCAAAGATGGGAGAAGTACCTGGCAATCCACTCCCAAGGCAATCCTGAAACAGTCAGCCATTGAAAACCCTATGAGGGTCGCTATGAGTCAGATACTGACTTGATGGCACCTAACAGTAACAGTAACAATCCTTGAAAAGGCTTCTGAGTCCTTCCTCTCATGGAAGCTTGTGGATGAAGCAGCAGGCAATATTCTGCCCCAGGGCTGTGTGGTCACCATTGTAGTTTAGTTTTTCCACTTTATATTTTTTAAATAAGACCATGCAAATGCATGAATATGCATATCTTCTTTCTAAGGTGATATATATGTGAATAATATCATATTCTAGAATCAAGTTTTCAGCTTTTTGTTTCATATGGCTGCAGGCTTGCATTCCAATGTGTAGCGCTGTGCTCTTCAGAGCAGGGGATGAACCACCCTGTTCACCAGCTCCTTTGCCACCAGATTCCAGACGCTGGCTCACCCAGGCATCAAAAGTCATTATTGGCTAATTTTCATTTTAAAAATCCCATTGTTGCATTTTGCAATATTTTACAAATCATTGTTAATATAAGTGAATCGGCAGGTAATATAATATACCATTTCCATTAGGAAACTAATCTTACATTTTGTCCTTGGCTATTCCACCTCTAATATCCTGCCTTGAGTATTTTAATGTTCTTTCCTTTACCCCTTCCTCCAAGGAGCATCCAACTGCCCCTCCCCCTTCCTCTCTTGGTGCTGAAGTATTTAACCAACATCTTTTATAAGCTGAGTATTTGTGTGGAGGGTGTATTTCACTCTCCATCTTACAAAGTTTTTGAGAAATTTCTTCTACAGAAATACACATAAGAGGAATTCCAGTGAATACACTTATTTCCATTCCATTAAAAAACACACATATTTCTCATTGCACTTAAAGACTATAAAGCAACATTTTCACAGTACAGTCTGTAGGTTGGTACTCAATAACTATGCAAAGTTTTTGGTTAATGGTGGTAATGATGCCCAAATTGTTTAGAACATCCACTCACAGTGTACTTACCACCAAAGTATGCTATCACTCAGTGTGATTGCAATAGACTGGATTTTTCTAAAGAAAATAAGATAATCTGAAAAGATACTATGAAAATAAAGCAAACAGTAATAGTAGGAACCAGAATGCTAGGATTTATTGTTTTTGAGCAATGTCTAATATGCATTGCTTCTTATATGTCACTTGGTTTGTCTTCACTTTTATTTTAGATAAATGTAAAATGTGGATAATTGTGGCATGGCATCTGATGGATTTTATTGTAGGAAAACTCTGGGCAAGATGTTCTTGCTTTGAAAAGCTTGTTGAATTCCCAGTGCATAAGGGGAAATGTGGAAGAAGAGGAGAGAACTAAAGGTAGGCATTAGGAGACAAGAACCAAAACCAGCACATGATATGAAGTATGAGTCACATCATTTTACCACACCTCACACTCAGAAGTGGGGATGCCTGTTCCAATATATAATATCTTTAAAATATCACGTGCATTGTTTTCTTCTTTCATGGTAGTATATAGAACTATGGGCTGGGGTTTACCTCAGTTGGTAGAATGCTGCTCTGTGCTCTCTGAGGTCCTGTGTTTGATCCCCAGAACCACAAAAATGAGAGAAAGACCTGGCCACCCACTCCGAAAATAATCATGAAACAATCCACCATTGAAAACCTATGAATCCCAGAGAAGCACTGACATAGTGCTGAGCATGGCACAGTGTCAGGCAGTGTTTTGTTCTTTTGTATGCAGGGTCCCTATGAGTAGGACTGGACAGCATCCAAAAACAACATCGTATAGGACTATGGTGCACATTACAGCCAGTGAGCTCATATAATTGAATACAGTGGATGTTAATCTAATCTTTAGTATGTAAAGCTGTAGGAAGCCATCTGTGATTCCGAGCTGGAGAAGGATAAAATTATTATATTTTAGTAAGATGTATATGAAAATCATATAATTCTATGTGTTGGAGATATTAAATGAGGGGAGACCAGTTGAGGGTCAGTCAGTTTTTGTTGTCAGGTAGAATATACATTGGTATTCTGTTAAATCTGTGTCAGAAATAAAAATCTCGACTCGTGATAGTTAAAGAAGATGTAGAGACATAGATACAGACATATATCATAGAGGTGGAATATTGGGAATTGACAACGGATTGAGGGTGGAGATCAAGGAACAAAACTGAGTCAGAGACAAAATGCTGAAGATTCAGTAGCTCTGAATTCATGCCTTTCCTTAGTAATATTTAGATATTTTCGTAAGGAAGAACCAGAATCCATACTCTTCCAGATCATCTCGTAGGAGATGAGGTGGAAGTGGAAATGGGCAAATCTGGGATAATATAATGGATAGAATACAGACTTCCTGGTTAGAAAGACCTAGATTCAATTCAGAGAAATTATTGTGTGAGCTTAGGGTAATGAACTAATCCTAATTAAGACTTTTTTTAATTTAAAATTTAAAAAAACAAAAAATCATAAATGTCTTACATATAAAATTAGAACAATACTACCTACAACAGAGGTTTATTAGAAGAAATAAAGACTTCTTAATCATAGTGCCTTAAACATAATTACATCCAATAAATATTACCTGTTACTATTAGCCATTTGAACATTTGAATAAAAGAGATAAGCCAATATCATGTACCTAATGTGAAACAGAGTGAATAAAGATTGAGATTATAAATATAAATAAGGAAGTGTAAGGATAAAGATCATAATAGAGGAACTACATTCTTTTAATGGCAGGGAAGAGACTAAGCTAGACTGGAGCACGTGTGCATGGAATTTTGTTGCCATAATTTCATCATTATTAAAATGGTCCCATTTCACAGTATGGCAGTTCAGGGTGAGCAAGTTTAATGATTACTAATTTTTTATACTTGACATATTACAAAAAGTGATTATTGAGGTTTAGCTTTTTTTAATCATGAGCAATGTAAAAGAAAGGCAATTTAGCTAGCACTTCCCCTCCCACAGGAAAAGATGTCTTAATAAATGGAAATAAGATTTATACTAAAGGTACAAACATTCACCTTCAAATATGCCCTCCAACACCATCAGTATCTCTCAGATCTCCACCAGCAAATCACTGTCATCTTTATAAGGTTGTGAGGAGTTGGAGACAGTTCAAATTGAAATAGAATAATTCATTCAAACTACATATCTATAATATGGCTGGATAGGGTACAGAGAAAATATATAACATTGTAAATCTCAGGGAAAGAGCGAGCAAATGGGTTTTCTTAGTCTGTATATTTGTAAGTGATCCTAATTGGAGTTGTGCATAAGATATCAATAAATTATAAGTACCATTTATAACATGCCCTTTTAAATAAGTATACTTGTCCTGACGGTTGTATGTTTAGGTAACATATTATACTGACATAACCTTTAAAGGCTTTTTATATATGTTCTTGACATAGAGTTCTAAATCAAAAGCTAATTTCTTCTGTTGAATTATCTTAACCAAATTGCAAACTGGAGTACATAAGCAAACAGATTCTCATTTCCAAGTGCCCAGAAATAAATGCCTTAAGGCTTTTCTTTCATAAGCCATTGCTAAGCAACTATTTTGAAATTATAGAAATCTTACAAAAGGAATCTTACGAAATCCATCTGTCTGATTTTCTCATGTTAAAATATTCTGAATGTGTCCTAAAACATTCCTGATTTTGCCAAGGTGGTATAACAATACACATACTATATTATAATGTTAGAAACTATTTTAAATGTAGGCAATATCATATACCTAAAAATCACCAGTCCCCAGTGTTTTCTGCAATTCCTGGAATCTGCAATGTACATTAGCTGCTGACTGCATGTTTATTCATTGGATCGAAGATGATAGTTCACCCAGTTTATGCACTGGTAACCTCAGGTTACCTAACATTAGACAACTACAGGGTACCACACCCCGAGTCCCTTAGCATTCACCCTATGTCTTGTTATATAATACAAATATGAATTGGTTTCAAAATTATTCTGACTCCCTTTAGTTATTGTGACCATGTTGCTAATGAGCTTCTTATATTCATCTTGAGTCCCACTTTTGTGGCTTAACAGATAGAAAAATATAGAACTCTAATATTTGAAACTCATTTGGAAGAAAGGGGCAAAGAGTTCTACAACGAAATAAATGTGGCTGCCAAGAAAATAATCAGAAGAACTATTACAGTTTCAAAATCTGACAGAACCTCGTGAGTTTGAAGGCTGAACGCAATTTTGCAAGACTCAATCTTAATCAAGCAATGGTGTCATCCATCCTCCCTCAGCCTGTTCCCCAATGTGACGCAACCACCTCTCTCTAGGTGAGACGAAAGGAGTTCTGTTAATGTCTGCAAAAGCTGGATGCAAAGACATAAAAGCCATACCCAGTCTCTCCAAAGAAAAGCAGTAATGTCTCTCCGGGCAGCCTTTTGAGGACATCCTACGCCCATGCCAACCTGCTTATGCATTTTGTCCCATGATGATCATGTCTTATCTCTTCTACCCCACTCCCCTTTCCCCCTTTTCTTCCTATGCTTTAATAAGTTCATTACCTTGGTTTATGGAAAAGTTTAACCTTAAGGCACTCAACACTGTTATCAAAATTGTTCGTGTGTAGAAAGGCAGGAATTTAAGATCAATGCGGTTGCAGAAATGGGGGGCTCAGCAGGATGGAGAGAGATTTTGTCCTCATTTATTTCCCTGTGGTATTTTGCTTAGAGGATAAAACACGTCTTAGGTCTTCCTAGGTCACCTGAGTTCGAGCATGGTCCTATTCATCCTTATACTTGCCATATTTTAGATGAGATAATTACATTCCCCACAGAGGATGCTGTCATGTGAACTAGGTTTATTCTTCATTTAGGAAGCTTTCGTGTCTAATGATATCATGCCAGAGAGTTTTTTGTTTGTTTGTTTGGTTTTTGTTTGGTTTTTGTTTGAGATAGCCTTTTAAAAATTTGTACCTTCTTAGAAAAAAAAAATGTTGCTGAAATTCTCCAGACATGTTTATTCCCTCTCTTTTATATGTGGTTAGTAAAACTATTTCTCCTCTGTCTTTCAAAATTGCATTATCAGTAAAATGGAAGAACATTTTCCTCATATATCCTATATAGCCTCATATATTCCTTTCCTCCTTTTCAGCCAGTGGTTCTTACTTTGACTGTGTAACAATTTGATCCCTGAGAGCTTTGACAAATAAAAAAGCCTGGCCCAGGGGCGGATTCTAATAAGATTCTTTTGTAGCGGCCTGGGAGCATCAGACCACTTGAGCAAACATAAGATGCTCACCCTGGTGCTGAACTGAGGAGGGGCCCCTGCGTTCCTCCAGCTAAGACAATTTTGCTTCTCCCAAATGAAAACACCCCAGGGGAAGCTCCTCACTCTCGGGATTGTTTGGCTCATATCATGAAGATATTAGACAGCGAATCGTTTGGGAGTTTGTAAGAAAACTCGGAGCACATCAGATGCCTCCTGGGGGAAATATGCACCTGCTGCCTGGGGTTACAATTTTTATGAACTGGGTCACCCTGCAGTGCCTGCTTCAGCTCCAACTGCTTCTGACCCACAGGCCTGTCACCCAATCGCTTAAACGTTGCTGTCGGTCACTGTCTTCTGCAGGGTAGAGAGAGGTGTGCGTGAGCACAAATGTCCGCAGAGAAGCTGCTATGGGTGACTGTGCAGGTCACCCATCAAGGTCCACCAGAAACGGGCCTGGAGACAGGAATCTGCCTGTGGGGATTTATTGTAGTGCATTGTTGGGATAAAGAGTTGCAAAGGAGAAGAGGAGGAAGTGGGAGTGGGCAGTAAAAGGAGTAGAGTAGAATGTGGCTGGAGCTCTGGAGTGGGGAAGTCTTTTTAGGACTTTCTTATTGTTGTTAGGTGCTGTTGAGTAGGGTCCAACTCATAATGACCTGGTGTACAACAGAACAAAACACTACCAACATTGTGCCATGCCTGGCACTGTGTCAGTGCTTCTGTGCTATTCATAGGATTTTCATGGCAGATTGTTTCGTGATTCTTTCAGGAGTGGGATGCCAGTTCCTTCTCCCTAGCCTGCAGCACCTAGTATTCCCAGATGGTTTTCCATCCAAGGACTAACCAGGCCAATTCTTCTTAGCTTCTAAGATCAGATAGGATCACATGCCAGGGTGCTATGGCTGCCAACAAAATCTCATTAATAAGCTTAAATGTTGACTGGCCAAGGCCCTCACTGTCCATCCGCCTCTTAGGCTTGCTCCTCCTCTCCATTCACCCACTTAGTTCTGTGTTACCTCTAATACTGTGTCTGTCCAGGTCTTTTTCTATACTCTGGGATCCATTAGGCCACATTGGACACACATCACCCTTATATTAGAAATGGAAAGATACTCTGAAGAAGTTTCTCTACATTATACAAATGTTGACATTTTCTTTTCCAAAGGCAGACTCTAAAATTATATTTCAATTGCACAAACTGTTATTTCTGATTTCTAACCCACAAGGCTATGATGCAGACAACTTCAGGAAGTACACTGCGGGCACATTATGCCGGTGCCCTCTGCCAAATACATGTGAGTGCCTTCTCCAAGGTTCCAGGTACAAAGTATCTGTGCAGACGATCTCTGCAGATTACCCTCTGCTTCCACTGTGAGTGTCTTCTCTGATATTAGGACAGAAAAGGGGTGTTAGAAGATTACTGTCTTGAAGCATCCAAAAGTTCTCAAGGAAGGTTTTATCTGCAGGCCCAGAGTGCCCCACTGACATAGGAAGAAGGGCCAAGATTTCTGTTGTTGATGGATGTTTTTGCATGTATATTTGCTTCTTAATAACACAGAATATACTCTGTTGAGACCTCCTAGTTCTGTAAAATGCAACAAAAATGAATTGCTAACATTAAAAAAATCAGTCTCCATTATTTTCATTATGACTTTGGGTTGGGTTAGCAGACTTTACATTATTCTGTGAAATTTCTATTACACTTCCCAACCCATCTCTCAATTTCCGGATTTACCTCCACTTGGACAAATGAGCAAAGTCCTCAGACGGCAGTTTTGGTTATGCTGATCAGCTTTGTTTATGAATGTTGACTGCTCAATCTGCCCCACTTTAAAAGGCAAAATTAACATTTATCCTCCTGAGGAAAAAGAGCTTAGCTTTTTCAAGACTTTGCTTTTAATTGCCTTGGTCCTATTCTTGGAGTTTACAACTAAGTGATCAAGAGCCCATTCTCCCTGCAAGTCCTTGAGGTAGGGGTGTGGAGTATTCTCCTTCCCACTAAGTGAGGGCGAGGCCTGGGTTCCAGTTTTAACTGTTAAGCCTTTGACTCTAGGGCTGGGGTGTAGCTCAGTGGTGGAGCACTTACCTAGCATGCCAAATGCTTGGTTGACTCTAGGCAGCTTTCTCAAGGGCCAAGGAAGTTTTGGCCTGCAGATAGCAATCCCAGAGAAAGTGAGGTTGGTGCTGTGAAGTTTTCTTTGGGGAGAAGACTGGAGCTGTGTGGAGGAAAGAATGCTTTTCTGAGTTGCTATCTCTTTTTCCCTCCTGAAAAGCTGTGGCTATGAATGTGCAGCTGTGAACGACCATGCCATAGACACAGGTGTGCAACCTCTTCAAACAAAAGGTAGATCATGTTCTCTAAGGAACACAGAGATTTCTGTTGTACCATTGTATGGAAGCTTATAAATATAGATAGAAAGTTTCATTTTTCACAAAGGCATTACTTCATTTTATCCTTACTTCAATATTCAAGCCTAAGTGTACATTTACAGATATGGATCTATAACACATGAATAAAATGGAATGTAAGAATGATCAAGACAGCACTATAAGGAACAGAGTGGATATTCAGTAACAAAAGCTGTAACTCCTTACATCCGCCTTGAGGAGTCCCATTCTGCTACTAAGTAAATGAATGAAGACCTCAGTTTGAACATTTATTACAACTGAATTCTGTGAACTCTTTTGGACAATGTAAACAATCTGAGCAATCCCTTCTTTTTATTTATTATTAGCTTAAAAATTAGATTTTCTTGGGAATTTTAACATTATTATGCACTTCCTGAACCATATCTCTTGTTTTTATTATTGTATATATCATAATTAATATCTAAACTTCTTAAGCCACACATCTTAATCAAAGATATTTCACAAGTAAATTATGTTCCATTATCCTGGACCACAATGATAATTATAAATTAAAAATACTTCAACCAGAAAGAAATGACTCACATACTTATTTTCATCTGCAGTATTTCTTCAGTAGCTTAGTAATTACAAGGTAGCCATTGGCATATGGAAAATATTTATTAAAAAGAATAATGAGAAAAGTTCTCTGTAAGGTATATATTTAAGCTGCTTCATTTCTGCCAAATATTGTTTAAATTTACCCTTTATATTTATGATTTTAACTTTGTAAAAGTTTAATAAAAGTAATGTACATGGATTCTAACAACCTGGCATATACTCTTTAAAAATCAGTAATCTATAACAAATAAATGGTAGAATATTTACTGTATACAGCTTTGCTAATATTTAATATAATTCACTCCCAGATTGATCAGTATGTGGCTCAAAGAAGTAGTTTTTTTTTTTTTTTTTTTTTTTTGTTGTTGTTGTTGTTTTTGCCTGACTATATGGTCCAAGCTTACCTCAAACTCTCTTAGATCAGGCTGGCATAACTTGATCCTCCTGCCTCAACTTTCTGTGTGCCTAGATCAAGGGAGTGCATTTTTATTCTACTATCATTACCCCATTTTTTTGCACAAATGCACTAGCAATGTAAAGTTTAATTTATATGATGATGCATTTTGAATTTTTCTTATTCCAGTGTCTGTTATAAGGAACACCTGATTATAGAACTATTATTATTACTATCCTTATCACACATATGCTTGTTGTTGTTGTTAGGTGCCGTCGAGTCTGTATCCGACTCATAGCGACCGTCATAGGGTTTTCAATGGCTGTCTGTTCCGGGATTGCCTTGGGAGTGGATTGCCAGGCCCTGCTCCCATTTTTTTGCGGTGCTGGGAATTGAACTCAGGACCTCAGAGATTGCAGCACAGCGCTCTACCCACTGAGCCAAATCCCAGCCCACACATATGCTAGCAAGTATAAATTAAAGAGGAGTTTGGATGTGTAAACAATTAAGGTAGACTTTCCATATAAAGCATAATTAAATTAATTCTATCATAGCAGCATTATAAAGCTTCAGTAAAAAGGAACATGAATTTAGCTGAATTGGACATCAGTTAGTGGGCAAGACAAGGCTATAGTTTAATATCATTTTATGGGTGTCAAAGTTTTCATGATAAAAATTACCTTTTTACCAATAGTTACATCTTATGTTTAGATTTTCTCAGGACATGAAATTTAGTAGTTTTCAAAAGCAAAATGCGGAAAAGTGTTAATCCTGATGTTGTAGTAATTTACTTTTACGAATCACATCCCACCATATTATCATGAGTAGTGGTCACAATTGTGCCTATGTTTATCTTCATGTTACAGAGGAGGGAACTAAGAAAGAGTATAGACAAGATTATCAGCAACAGCAAAGAACTGGCAGAGTTTAAGAAAATAGGAAAGAAAAGTTTATCAATACTTTGAATGGTTTTTACCTTACTCTTTAAAATTGTGTCTTATTTTCAGATGCTTCTTTAAGCAGATGGCTTAAAAGTACTAGGTCAAGTAGTTCTTATCTGGCTCTATCCAGTTAAAGAGATGTAAGAAGGTAGTTAGAACTGCAGTGCATTGCTCTCTTTTTGGTTTTGGTTTTACAATTTTAAATTACAAAATAAATAATATATTTATAAAAATTGGTGAAAATCATAGAAATTCTGTCATCCAGTGATATATGATAGCCTTTCAATGCTTTTGGTACTTTTGTGTGTAAAGTAGGGGTGTGTGTGAGTGTGGGTGTGCGTGCCCGCATGTGCACTACTGTATCAAAACTGGAGAAACAGAGTAAAAAGAAATCAAGTCTGTCTTTATGAAGACTCTGTCCCCTGGGGACACAAAATACAAATGTGAAAGTACCACGTGACACACCTCATGTTCCCATGAACACACAGACGAGAACACTGAGGCAGTTCAGAGGATTGGAGAAAAAAATCCAAATGCGGGATGTTTTCACTTGCTTTGTTTTCTATGTTTTGTTTTGTCTAGTATTACCAAAATTAAAAAGGATAGATCGAAATAAAACAGGTACTACTGTTTTACAAAGTAGATTATAAATTCATTGAACTTAAGCTTGTCACCATGGCACATTCATTGGAATCCTGGTGACTCAGGAGGCCTAGACAGGAGGATTGTCAGTTTGAGGCCAGAGGCAGCATACATAACTTTGAGCGATCCCGTCTCAAGATAAAAAATAATAAGAGGACTAGGGGTGTAGTTCAGCATAAGAACACTTGCAAAGTATGTGCAAGGCCCTGGGGTCAGCCCCACAGTACTGCAAAAAACAAAAAAAAATCTATATTTAATACTATAAAATGGTTATTGAAAATGTATAATATGATGATGATAAAAAGACCCTTGTTCTTAAGGAGTTTATAAATTAAAGAAGGTATCAGATGTTTAAACAACTAGACTTTCAAAATAAGGCGTAATTAAATTCATTCAGCCATAGGAGAATTACAAGGCTTCAGTAAAAAGGAACTTGGATTTAGCTGAATTGGACATCAGTTCGTGGGCAAGGCAATGAAGGGCATGTGCTGAAAAGGATGGACATGCCTGATGTGCTCTGGCAGTGGGGACTAGTCCGACATGCTTGGAGCAATGAATACACTATGCGCTGTGGTCAGAAAGTGAGGCGAGGTAGATTGTACACAACCAGATTGTGCTGTATGCCAAGAATTTTGGCTGAAACTCACAGACCATGGGAAACAAACAGATTTGATGAGCACACTGGAAAGGTCCCCAGGGAAGGAGATCAAGAGTCAATCAAGTAAATGTTGTACTTTCTTTGACATGACCCTGAACAAGTTAGTTTCTTGGCAAAACGTGGTTCCCACAAATTCTAAAGTGAATGTAAGCATTACAAGAGAAGCTCCATCAAATGTTGGTGTCAGGTGTCCTTGAGTTGGATCTGACTCGTAGTGACCCTATCCACAACAGAAAAAAATACTCCCTGACACTGTGCCATGCCCAGCACCATGTCAGTGCTTCTCTGCTACTCATAGGGTTTTCAACGGCTGATTGTTTCAAGATTGTTTTGGGAGTGGGCTACCAAATCCTTCTCTCATTTTTACTGTGCTAGGGATTGAACCCAGTGTCTCAGAGCACACAGAGGAAGTACTCTAGGTTTTTAAAATTTTGAATTAGGACTTTGGTTCAGAGAGAATGAGAAAAAAAAAGTGATTGTGTATGGTAGAGAAAATGCAGAAGTGTGCTCTGTCCAGGAAGTGGTGATAGTACCATAATGGGTTAAGAAATATATTTTAGGATAGATGTAAAATTTCCTTGGATTCTTGCACGGTGTAGATTATGGGACTCCAGCCCACGCTGATACTTCTTAGATTTCATTATACACAATGCTAACATAATGACCTATTGGTTTTATATAATAATTGTGTCTCCTGCTTATCTTTTGCCTCCTCATTAAGTAGACTCAAGGGAGGGTTCTGCACTCTTCACTTTATGTGCTCCTTTGAAAAGAAATCTTTCATCCAATGTAAATATTTACTTTGTTGTTGTTGTTGTTAGGTGCCGTCGAGTCGGTATCCGACTCATAGTGACCTTCATAGGGTTTTCAGTGGCTGACTGTTTTTCGGGATTGCCTTGGGAGTGGATTGCCAGGTCCTTCTCCCATTTTTGCTGTGCTGGGAATTGAACTCGGAACCTCAGAGACTTGCAGTGCAGTGCTCTACCAAATGAGCTAAATCCCAGCCCCAAAATATTTACTTTAGGGTCACAAAAAAACTTTGAAAAGGATTTAGGAAATGTGAGTTTTGTGTGATGTGAGTTTTGTGTGGTGATCAATGAATCGAGATTCTTTTCGTTTTTGGTTATGGTTTCACCCAATCTCAGGATCACATTTACCAGGATATTTGCAAGTAAAGTACACATAAATATTGTGAGTTCTACTCTGCTTAAAAAAATGTGCAAAGATTTGCTTTGGGTTGTGTTTTGCATTTTTTGCTTATAATTTACCATATTTTGGGACCATAGATATTTTTTCCCTGGCCTTAGGTTTTCACTGTAGGGAGTAACTTCTCAGTTCTGTTTTTAATGGCCAGTTATTCCCAAAGTGTTTGTATTTATTATTATTGACCTACATAAACATGTATCAAATTAAGGATGTCAGGTCCTTTTTATAAATTGCAATATTTTTCTTTGTTGAGCATTCTTCCTCAGGAAAAACAGATAGCAGTTTTCACTAACAGCCTGGATTTCACTATGCTTGTTTAGATTAGTACAATACACAGTCTTAAGGTTTAAACGTCTGAATGTGTCAGACGATTACGTATCTGTCTTAACATGTCAAAGTCGGCCATCACTTTTAAACACAGATGCTTACACTAACCTTGCAAGGACAAAGAGTTTAGACTCCAAGCAATTTTCTGCTTGTGAATTTGGCAATGATGACAAGCCTAGTGATAGTACCAGCTGGGGGAAAATTGTCAGTGATAAGGAGGATTTTAGTGATCAAGCCTCCTGAAAAAGGATGTGTATGTATGGAGGGGTCTTTCTGAGGAGCGAAAGTAGTAGAAGGAATGTGGTCCTTGAAGGAAAGGACATGCAAACAGTGTGAACCCTTTACCTTTATGCTCTTATGTTGCCAGTAATGGAGAACAACACAAAACAACACAAAATATAGCATCAGGGTTCATGCTGAAGTTCACAGTCAGTGTGCTTTATATCAAGAAGAAATTTATCCTCTCAAACATCACAAGGACATTGTATCACCCTGCTTTGAAAATAGCCAGCAGTTGACAAGAATTGGTTAAATGACTCATAGAGTTGGTTCTAAAAATGAGACTCCTGAATATGATTTAGAGAAAAGATTTGAATGAAAATGAAACTCCTGTATTACTAATATTTGTTATGGTTACCAGGATGTTCTCCTGAAGTTTCACACAGTGTCATCAGCACATGTACCAGCTGCCACAAATGCTGCCCCAGAGGAGCATAGATTAAGTAAGGGAGGACAGTGGTGTGCACCAGTGAGCTGAGGGGCATGTTAGGAACTGCTTTCAAATAACTTATTAGTTGGGTCCCTTTGCACACACTTGTGATCCCAGTGACTCAGGAGGCAGAGGCAGGAGGATCTCAGGTTTGAAGCCAGATGGTGCCTATGCATTTTAACTTGAGCCTGCCTCAAAATAAAAAATAAAAATGGGACTAGGGGTGTAGGTCAGTGGTGGGGTGCTTGTCTAGCCTGTGCGAGGCTCTGGGTTCAACTCACAAGTCCTACAAAACAACAACAATAAACCCTTACTTTCATCTGTCTTCTGCATTTGTGTTGTGGAATATGGTAGAGTTTATTATGGTTATATAAGGGCAAAGAAGGACTCTTGTAGTAGGTCATAAAATGCATTGGTGGTTATGACTCCGAAATAATGAGCGTAAGATGTGAGGAATGGTGAGGTTGGGGCTGATGGCAGGCACCCATCTTTCTCCAAAGTTTCCTTTGCAGAAACTCTCGATGCCCCTATAGTGCTAGACATCAGCCCCTACCACCGACGCTGGATTTCACGTAGAGTGGGAACTTGGGCCTCATACACATTGGCCAGTGTTCGCGATGTTGTTGCTGGCAGAATGCTGGCACCATGACATCTGGCAGGACACTGAGCCTGTCTGTACCTGAGTTCCTTCATCTGTTAAGAGGATTAATGAGAGCACTTGTGAGTATTAAATGAGGTACTGTGTAGAAAATATCAAGAATGGTGACACCTAAGAAGCTCTCAATGTTTTAAGTGGTAATAATTCTCACACTTCTTCCTTGTTACATGAGAGGGAGACACATATATAATTGCAATTATGAGAATGAATTGAGAAAATTAAATAATTCACAGCAGTTCAGCCACACATCTTCACAATATATGGACTAAGTCCATGGTAAAAGTGAGCCACGGGACAATTCCGGTGAAAAAGTTTACATTATAACTTGTGCCAGAATGTCACTTTTTTTTTTTTGTATTATTTATCCTGACTAAAAACTACAGAAACAGAGGATAAATCAGGTGTTTAAATACCCCAAAGCAGAGTATAAACACAGCTGTTACAGTGCAGTGGAGGAATCACTTAGAGAAATCCACAGTGCAAAGAGCCATAACCTCATCGCTACCAGGGAAGGATAAAAATGTACTGCGCCCACCCTTTCCTACGTGGATTCCCACGTTTTATGTTTTTAGCACCTTATCTTTTGAAAAATGCAAGTAGTTCTGCTGGGCAGCGAAAAGCCTTGTTATTTGGTAAATTGGGTTTTTATGTTCATATTAGCCAAAGTCCAGAATGATGGCCGTTATGTGGGATGAAAGATGGTTGAAATCACAGATTGAGTAGTGTGTTTCTTGGGTTATGAAGTTCAGGAAAATGTGTCATTATTTCTGAGTTTCCTAGGGTTGCTCTGTTCAACACAATGTTCTGACATACAGCAGGGGCAGTTCCAGCTATGAAATGCAAATCAGTAGGGGCCTTCCCTGCTGACAACGCGGAGGTTAATCATGCAAATCTAATGCAGGTCTTGGTATTTCAGGAAAGGTTTTCGTCGAAGTCCCTTGCACATATTCATTTAAAATTCCTACCTTAGAGAGTAGAGTAATTTTTTTCACCTTCTAATATTAAAATATTGAACGCCACCTGGAGACAGATTTAGAGGCTGGACATGCATCCACATTGGCTGATCACAGAAAGGAGTGTGAATGAGGGTGGGCTGGGGAGGAGGGAGAAAAAAGCACCCCCAAAATGTGGGGATTTGTAAGCAGAGGAAATAATGTTAGAAGTAACTTTATGCACGTTTCATAGAAAATCTCTTAGAATGGACTAAGAACAAGTTAACCAATTGTATATGTTCATTGAATGTCCGCTCAGTTCAAAGAAGATGCCTACAACTGGCAAGGACAGACCGAATCGGGAATACCACTACGAGTTCCTAACTTTGGGAGTGATTTAAAATACCCTTGGAAAATGAGCCTGTTTACAGGAAGAAATGAAATCATCTTGTCCTCAAGTGCAAGATGACATATTCTAATAGGCTTTCTGCTGTGCACAATGAGAGTTCCGCTTATCTTTCTAAGAACAATAAAATTTCATGTACTGCCGCTGGACATAAGAATTATTTTTACATATCTCCATATCCCTGACTCTCTAGTAAGTTAATCTCATCTCCCATGAATTTTTTACCAGCTTCACTCTGATGTGGATAAAGGAGATGGCTCCATCAAGTACATCTTGTCGGGAGAAGGGGCAAGCTCCATTTTCATTATTGATGAGAACACTGGGGATATCCATGCTACCAAGAGGCTGGACCGGGAGGAGCAGGCCTACTACACGCTCCGGGCACAGGCGCTAGACAGGCTCACCAACAAGCCCGTGGAGCCCGAGTCCGAATTTGTCATCAAAATTCAGGACATCAACGACAATGAACCCAAATTTTTGGATGGCCCTTACACTGCAGGCGTTCCCGAAATGTCTCCTGTGGGTAAGTAAAGGGCGTGCTGCTTTGGCAGTGAGTATCTGCTTTTAGGGTGTTTATATTGCAAATTAAATTGTCATTAAGTACATAGAAAGAGTACGTTAGTATATGTACAGTCATTTTCAGTTAGGAGGAGGGGAAATTTGTGACATGCTGTTAGCCAGAAGTCATTAATTCAATACATTATTTTACTTACATGGACAATTGGGAATCATTTTTCACATTTTTTTCCCTTTACAGAGCTGTCTCAAAGTCTTTAAGAATTGGCTTCTACATTTCCTTTCCCATTTAATATGTCTTTAATTTTAAAATATTATTACTATTGCGCTTAAGAAGTTATCATTCCATACACAGCCTGGTGATGATCTTCCACTTTTCTCAGTATGATATTAGGGTGACTCACTGTTCTAAGTACTACTCCATTACCCATGTGTCCAGAGGGCTACCAGTGGCTAGCCAAGCCAACAGCTATCTGGAATGCTGGTCTGATTACTTGTATTGAGTGTGCTGGAGCCCACAAATATCTGTCATGTGCCAGCACTAGTCTTTTTGCAGTTTTTCTACATGAAACTTGAATAGTGAGTTGTTGATAATGATGGCATAGTGATACGCAGGTGGCTATCTCCAACTTATATATCTGTAAGGGAATAATAAAGGCTGTTTTACTCACAGGACTTTTAGGATTTCTCCATTACTAGAAAAATAGCAAGTAAAACAGTTCTACAGTGGACTTTATACCAAATGATATACACTCTGATTTAAAAGCCATTTATTCAGGTACTTTGGGAACACTTATTGGCCAGTAATTTAAGTGTGGGTGGTACATAATCTTATAAAATAAACTGTTCACATGTGTGTGTTCACGAGTATTTGTGTTCACACGCCTGTGTGTGTACGTGTGACTGGAACAGAGGCCAGTCGATTTATGTATTTATTTCCTGCTGCTTTTAGTTTTGAAGGAAGAAATTTATTTAAAACATTACTGGGACTTGTCTAGAAAAATACAGACATTTTAGCCAATGTGATTTGTTTTGTTCTAAACAAAGGTCATTTCATTCATTCAGTCATTCATTCTATGCATCTCCTACACTAGGGAGCAGGAGAGCAGAGATGTGTATTATGTGGTCTCCTTAGAGGATCAAGATTTACATTAAATTTCTGTTCTGGAAATGGAAGCATTTGCAGATGGGAGAGGGAAACATTTTTGAGGCACCATAGCTGTACCCGCTAGAGAAATACAAATGGAAAAAGAAACAAAAGAATCAATGCCGTGGCCATAAAAAATCCTGAACCACAGTGGTAAAATCTTGTGATGGCTCGTATATAAGTGTTTCTACGACCAAAAAGGTGCATTCATGCTCTCTTAAAGTGTGTCCTGGCTCTGTTGCTTAACAATAGCAGCAGCAGCAGCAATAATATGTTGGAGGTTTAAGAAAAAAGAGAAGGCACATTTTCTTCCCCAAATTAATCATGATTTAACTTCATGCCTCAATGTTCATTAGCATTTTGGGCATTCTTCATTGGCTTACTAATGTTTCCTTTTCCCTCGTAGAATGTAGCTATGCAAATTAGGGACACATGAACATTGTTTTAGATGCTAAATAATACACTGTAGTTTGATTTTGATGGTGGAATTTTAGTATTAAGCAGCATGATTATTATGCACGTATGTAAGTCATTTCATTTACTTGATTATGTCAAACAGCTTAAAAACTTCTTAGAAAACAGTCTTCAATTATCTTCAGAATGTGCTTGACACTAATTTAGACCAGTGGGTTAATACAGAAATTTAAACTTAGGACAATGCATGTCAACATAAAATATATTATATAGGTCAGGTACAGTGGCACATGCTTGCAATCCCAGTGACTTGGAAGATGGTGGCTGGAGGACAGTGAGTTTGAGGCCAGAGGTAGCATGAATAGCTTAGTGAGACCCTGTCTTAAAATAAAAAATAAAAAAATGGGCTGAGGATTCAGCCCAGTGGCAGAGCACTTAGAAAGTATGTGTGAGACTCTGGTTTGAACCTCCAAGTACTGGAAAAAAATTATATAGATGTATAGTGAGTCGTCATTTAAAAAGTGCTTAATTATTACCAAAGTTGTAATAGTGACTAATGGTATGATATCTACAATGCAAGCTCTCAGTGCTGAATATTCAGAGATTTTTCCCATTGAATATTTACTAATTGTATCTTTTTAAAAACACTAATAAGCTGGATACAGTGGCCCATACCTGTAATCCCAGTGACTTGGGAGGCTGAGGGAGGAGGACTCCAACTTTGAGGCCAGAGGCAGCCTGCACAATTTACTGAGTACCTAACTAAAAATAAAAAGTAAATAAGGGGCTGAGGGTGCAGCCTAGTGGTAGAGCAGTTGAAAAATATGTACAAGGCCCGGGTTTAACCCCCAAGTACTGCAAACAACCAAAACATTAATAAGTCCATAGAACTGTTTGTTCATTCCCCGAATGGCACAGATAAGCATGGAGTCTTCAGATTTATTTGTGAAGGGGCATGCATATGTATATATATGTGTCTATTATGTATTACATAAATTAAACTAACGATATATTTCATACATAAATATATTATGATACAGAGCCAAATTTACTCAAATTTAGTTTTCATTTTTCTATTCAAAATTGTTTTCTTTTTAAATGAAGTAGGAAATCAATACATATGCATATCACCATAAAATATTATTGTAGAGAGGTTGCATTATACATAGAATTTTAAATGTAATTAAATTTATTATACCCCCAAGAAATGTTCAAAATTTATTTCTTAGAATGATTTAAAAATATAAATCATTCACTCCCTTAGTTCTGACAGGATCCACAGGGTACAGTCACCAAAGTTCATAATATAAAAAATAACAGAGATGTACAAATGTTGCCATGCATATAATTCATAATTTCTACACGATTTTAAAGAAAATACAACTAGTAAGATAAGTCATAATATGCCAAATGAAATAGATTTGTAACAAAATGTACATTAATGACTAAGAGTTAGAGAGAGATCTATGCAAAACACATCTAAAGATGATACTATATTTGTTTATTTATTTAGCTAGTTAGTTATTTTGTGATACTTTGGTGTTGGACCCAGGGCCTTGCACATAATTCATAAGTGCTGTACCCCTGGCCCATATTGAATTTTTTTTTTTTAATTTGGAGACAAGGTAACACTGAATTACACAGACCACCTTTAGCCTTGTACTTGCAATTATCCTGCCTCTGCCTCCCAAGTAGCTAAAATTAAAGGTGTATGCCAGTGTCCTAGGCTATGATATTAGATTTAAATTAGTACATTCAGGAAATTATTAAAAACAAACTGTGACCTTAAAGAATACATAGAGGGTTTTCCCCGTTACCCATTATTCAGGATATAAATTATGTATTATGTATAAATATATAAATTAAGAAAACATTTGTTGTTGTTGTTGTTAGGTGCCGTCGAGTCGGTATCCGACTCATAGCGACCCTCATAGGGTTTTCAATGGCTGAGTGCTTCGGGATTGCCTTGGGAGTGGATTGCCAGGCCCTTCTCCCATTTTTGTGGTGCTGGGAATTGAACTCAGGTCCTCAGAGACTGCAGCGCAGCGCTCTACCCACTGAGCTAAATCCCAGC